>PJEM01011095.1:14347-34707 GCA_004023845.1 Helogale parvula
GGGGGGGGGGGGGGGGGGGGGGGGGGCGCCCATGCCCTGGGGCCGGCCAGGCCTGCCCCTCGCCGCCCCCCTAGGCGGCCTTGTCCTGGAAGATGTACAGGTTGTTGGTGGCGGCCACGGCGAGGACGTTCTCCGCGGGGTGCCAGGCCGCGTGCAGGATCTTCTTGTTGAAGTCCAGGCTGTCCACGCTGATCTCGTCCTTCCGCCTCTTCCCGCCGGCGCACACCTTCCGCGGCTTCAGGCTGGCCCGGGGCTTGCTGTTCTCCCGGGAAGCTTCCAGCGTCACGTCCCTCCGTGTATTGCGATCGAACATTCTGAAGAAGTTGTTGTAGGAGCCGGTCATGATGGTGCTGCGGGGAAGGAGAGAGCGGTGCCGGTCAGGGCCGCCGTGGCCGCCCAGTGAGGGCGCCTCCCCCCACCCCCGCCTGACCACACCGTTTCCAGAAGAAATGAAAATAATGGCTGGCAGAAAAAAGTGAGAATTTCCTACCAAACTTCACACACGTATCGTGTCTGCGAAGAGAAACGTGGCAGAATGGAAAAGGACCAGCCTCGCCCGATGGCGCTGACGTGTGTGGTTACGGGATCTCCTCACCCGCAGTGGGGTCTGAATTCCCGACCCTCAGATGGAGTCACGCTCCTGCGGCCGAGCCAGCCGGGCGCCCACGTGAGTGTGTGTTTAGAAAGCAGAAGGAAGACACAGCCACCTGCCCTCGCGTCTCCCACCTTCGCGCTGTCACCTGACCAAGGAATACTTTTTAATCATTTTAACATCAAACGGCCTTTCACGGGAAGCAGCCGCGTGCAGCGCGGACAAGTCTTAGACGGCAGCGGGAGTCTCGGACGCCGCGGCGCTGCCAGGTTCTTGGTTTTCCAGGATTGATTCTGACGGCTTCCATGGTCTCTGAGCTCAAAAATGTTTCTGCCATACTGGGAGAAACTTCTGGTCTTTTTTTTTTTTTTAAACAAAATATTTAACATTTTTTTGCACTAACAAAACTGGCTGACAAGGGTTGCCAGGCTTTCGCCCAGGACTTTAGCCCGAGCCCTGCCCCGAACGAGGAGGGCGCTCGGACCCGGCCCTGCGGCCCCGGCGGCTCCCCGCCGTCTCTTCCGAGGACCCCGTGGTCTCCCGGCTCGGGCACGGCTAGTGGCTGGCGCAGGCAAACCCCTCAGCGCCTGACTAACCTCATCGAGAACTGCGCCCGGAAAACAAGGCAGCTGGCACCCCGCCTGCCATCCTCGCCCGGCCCAGGGCGCCCTCGGGCTGGCCTCGGGTGCAAGTCCACATCCGAGGGCGGCTGGGCGGGGAGCGTGCCGACGCGGACCGTCCGTCCTTGCTACCCAGAGGCCAGCGCATCTGCCACAACCCCTCTGGACAGAGACGGGAAGAGATCTCAGGAGGACGCGCTTCCATCCCGGCCCAGAGGAGAACTGGCGTGCGGCAGAGACCCAAGCGGGCCCACAGCGGCACAGACGCGGGATCTCCTCAGAATTTCCGGTCCACGAGCCTGCAGGGCTGCGGTGTGCCCACTCCCCAGACCAGGAAGTGGCGCTCCGCCTGGGCACCCGGACAGGTGTCCTCCTCCCCCCCGGCGGCCAAGTGGACTTGGGTGAGTGCCTGTGTCCGTTTTTGCCAGACGGCCTGAGCACAGCCAGGCGGCGCCGCACGGCCGCGTGGTCCCAGGCCGGGTGCGGGACGGCCCTCTACCCATAAGCCGCTGCTAGTCCAGTCAGACCCCACTGCGTCCCCAACCAGCCAGCCCGTCTCCGGCCCGGCGTCCCCGCCGGGACCCGTTCCGCACGTGCTTCTGTTCAGATCGCTCAGGTGTCCTCCTAACAAGACCTTCTCGCGTGTCCCAGAGAACACGGAATGACCCAGTCCCACATGTCCCTCCCCAGCGTGCGTTCTCTGCTCACGGCCCTTGCAGACACGCTGTGTGTTTTGTGTAGATTTTCCCTGGTTTCCAGTAGCGCACGTCACGGACAGACAACAGTTTCTGGAGGGTGAGTGCGGGGGCTGCCTCAGGGGTCTGCCAGGTCTTTCTGTACATGCACGAGGTTCGGGGCCCACGAGGGCTGCTGCCAGCCTTAAAAGGAGGCCCGTGGTCAAGGCCGTCGGCCTCTGCTCCCCACCCACCGATGTGAAGGCTGAGAGAGGGCGTCCTTGCTCCCCTGACCTGCCGACCCCCGGGAACGAGCATTCTCATCTGCCTGTTTCTGTCCGTTCCGCCTTGTGAGTGGTCACTGCCCCGTTCTCTCACGGCTTCTGGGTCCTCAGGGTCCGACCTGCCTTCGTGGGTCTTCACTGTCGCATTTCGATACAAAACAACTGCACAACACCAACGTGGGTGAAGGCCGGGCCGTCCCCTCACGGTCCGGGGTCTCCGCCGCGCGGGTGCCGCTCTCCCACGGCTCCAGCCCCGTCTCTGAATCAGGGACAGCTCGGGTCCTCGGCGGCTGAGGGACAGCTGTGACCTGTCCCCCCAACACAGACGAGCAGCTGCACCAGCAGACTTCGGGGTCGATGTGCCTCGGCGGCGTCGGGGCCAGGGCCGCCGCCTGGGGTCGCGTCCTTCCCAGGAAGTCCACCCGGAGATCCGGCCGTGAGCTTCTGGTCGGGGTGAGCCGTACCCCATCTGAATGCGCTTTGCCGCACACGTGTTTGGAGCGATCACGTATCCCGGCGGGAGGCGACAGCGGTCGCAGGAAGGACGACGCCTCGTCCCCCCATCCCGTGCACGCACTGTGCCGGAAGGCCGCTCTCAGCCTGTCCGTCCTCAGGCCGCGCGTCTCTCTTCCCGTGGCTGCTCCTGGCATCCCACTGCCGGAGGCGCCGGGGCTTCCGGAGCCCGTGCCTCCGTCTCTGTCCGGCCCAGGAAGCTCCCGGCCGCCCCGCAGCGGACGGCTCGCCTCCCGCGGACTCCACCCCTGCAGCCCCGCGCCGCGCCCGGACAACAGCGTCTCCTGTGCTTCATGCGCGGCGTCTCCCACTGCAGCCACGCTCTCAACCACTGCGTGGTTCGTTCCTAAAAGGTCTGATTGCTTCATTTGTGATTCTCTCAGGTCACTTCCGGTGGATCTGCTCATGGTCCCGGCTCAGGTCCGCGTTCCTTCCTTCCAGCACCCTCTCCTCACACCCCGCGGCTCACTGTCCCAGTACCCGAATCCTCAGAGGCTGTGCTGCTGCCGTTTCTGACCTGTTCCCAGTGGCTTTCCTTCACACGCTTGGTGGCTTTTACCTACAGGTCTGGGGGGCTCGCGCCCTGGGCGCACCGCGAGGCCCTCGCCGTGGGTGCTGGGCGCCCCTGAGCGCACTCCCCCTGGGCCTCGTGTTCCGGCTCCGCAGTGTCCATGGGCAGGCGCGTCAGTCACGCTGGTTGGGATGCCAACCCCACTGCTTGTGCAGCCTGGCCGGGCCCCCGTGTCCCTCCTGTGGGTGTGGGGGGCGTGGCGGACGGTGTTGCACGGCGCTCATGCTGCTGTGCGGGGGCTGTCTGGAGCCGGGTCTCTGCCCCAGGGGACCTGCGTCTCCAGCAGCACCCACAAAAACTGTAAACAGGGCAAGAGCCCAGGCCTGGAGGGTTCTGTCCTCCTGGTGCCCAGAGCCCGGCCTGCCTTGTGGTGCCCAGGTCCGCAGTTAGCCTTTCCTGACCACACAGCCGGGATGCAGGTGCCACAGCCTGTGGGGGGGGTTCATGGTTACAGCTCCCAGGGACCTTCATGCTCCCACCCACCCCTCCAGGTCTCAGACAGCTCTCCCTAGGAACTCTGAATGTCAATGGACATGCCTTTTCCAGATCCCTCAAGGGTCTCCCCATCACGGCGCGCTGTGTGTGGGCCCGACCTCAGCCGTGGAGACCTCGCCCGCGGGGCCCGCGGGGCCTGCGTGGCTCCCCGGGGCTCCCTTGACCTTCCTCTTCTAACCCTGCCTTCATTCTGGCTGTCGGGCACTTTCCCGCACCCACACGGGACCGTCCCTTTCAGCGCCACACTGCCGCGTGTGGTCCGACAGCAAAGACACGAGCTTTGGCATCGTCCTCTTTAAAGAGCGGGCACAAAACACGGTCAAAGGCCCCCAGGTCGTGCCCCCCCGTGAACTGGGCGGGCAACCCCCGCTCTGGTCCAGCAGGGATGTGGCCAGTCTACCCGCTCACTGGTCACTGCCCTGCCTCCTTCCTTCACACTCACCTTGGAAACCATACACTGAAAATTACTTTAAACAACAGGCACCAAGAACCTGAGCACCACGCGTGCTGTCTGCGTCCCGGCAGGGCACGAGCGGGGGTGGGGGGGGGTGGGGGGGGGCCTGCTCACGAGTCCCTCTCCCCGACCTGACACTGTTTGAGGGGGGAGGGGGTGCCTGGGGGGCTCAGTCTGTTAAGTGTCCGACTCTGGCTTTCAGCTCAGTTCGAGATTCCAGTGTTTGTTGCATGGAGCCCCGAGTCGGGCTCCGGGCTGACACTGCGGGCCCTGCTGGGGCTTGTCCCTCCGCCCCTCCCCCGGGCATGCGCACGCGCTCGCTCTCTTTCAGAACAAACAAAAATAAGTGTCTTTAGTAGGCAAACAGCCTCTAAAGGGCAGCCGGTCCCTCCCGCTCGAAGCCCCGCCCCACGCGGCCCCGCCTCCCGTCGAAGCCCCGCCCCCGCCTCACCTGTCGGAGCCGCCCCAGCAGCACTCGAACTTGTCGAAGATGCAGTCGTTCTCGTACAGGGAGCACAGCTTGCCGCGCAGGTACTCGTGCACCTTGGCGGAAGCACAGGGGTCAGCCAGCGCCGGCGCGGACGTGGCGCCGTCCCCGCGCGGCGGCCTCACCTGGTGCGTCTCCACGGGCCGGCTCTCCATGTTGAGGTCCCACACCTTCACCGACAGGTAGTCTCGGGTCATCATGTACCGGCCGCTGTGACTGAATTTCACGTCGGAGATGGAGGAGATGATCTCCGAGAAGAAGGACCTGCTGCCGGGGTCTTCCGGTTCCTCAAAGACTGGAAAGCACAGCGGGCTCAGCTCCTGCTGGGCCGGCGGAGGACGCGCCCGCTCTGGCGCCGGGCCCTCCCAACGGGCGCAGCCTGCACACGGCTCAGGCTCCAGACCCTCCAGTCTGTGGGTTTCCCGGCCTTCAGAGGCTCAGAGACGGTCCCAGGGCCAGTCCCTGGCAGGGGCAGCATCAGAAACCACCCGATCCCACCCAGACCCGGGGCAGCACGCCAGTGGCTGAGGCCCCGGGCTGCGGCCTGGACAGTCCCCCCCCTCCCCCACTCCAGTGTGGGTCGTGGTCAAGAACCCCGTGCTACACACAGGCCGCGACCCCACAGACACCAGGGTGCCCGAGAGACCTCTGTGCCCCAGGAAGACAGTGCCACCTGGATCCAGGCTGTAACCTCCAGAATGGCCCTACCCGTCAAGGCCCATCCGGAGAAGGGTCGGTCCCTGCTGTCCGGGAGCCAGCTCCCCAATTACTTTCAGAAAGATTCCAGATGCTTCCCTGGCAGGCGTCCCTTTCTCCTACAGGGTTTGCACTTTGAGCAGAAACCCCACAGCCCCTTCCTGCGGTGCCGCAGGGGCCCCGAGGCGCCCCGGGCCCCCAGCCCCCTGGGGTGGCCACGCCTGCAGCTGAGGAAGCTTCAGGCTTCGTTTTAGGCTGCGTTAGCCTTTTTTTTTTTTTCTTTAAATGTGGGAACCTGTATATTTCTTGGCTCTGTGTTTGAAGTTAATTTTAAGCACACCAGCGGCAATACCAAGTATTTAGTCACATAAATTACTGACAGGAACTACTCTTGGCATCTTTGTAAAATGGTCTCTTTACGAATATCACAGTGAGGGGCACCTGGATGGCTCAGTTGGTACAGTGAGAGGCTCTTGCTCTTGGGGTTCAGAGTTCAAGTCCCACATTAGGTCTAGAGATCACTTAAAAAATAAACGGAAAAAACAAAGACTATGAATCCTGAGAGACACAGGTCAGCGTCATGCGCTCCCTCTTTGCTGCAGGACTCATACAGAGGACAGAATTCTGGGAAACACACTTTAGTTTCAGAAAACCAAGAGTAAGGAAGAAGGGCTCCTGTGCGCCAGTCAGCAAGCCCGTGCTCCCCGGCGGGGACGCCGTAGACACAACGGGCAGAGGTCAGCCTCCTCCGGAGGAGAGAGTGTCCCCGGGCACGCTGGTGAAACTCGCTGCGTGGTCTGGTCCCCACCACGGGCACAAGGCAGGACACAAACACGCTTCTGCTTCTCTGTAAAGTTAGGCCTATTCTTTATGGCTAAAAATAAAAACCAAGCAAAATTTTCCTCGCCTAAAAGAAACGTCAAGGCTCCGTGGGTTAAAGTGCGGAGCCCACTGCACACCGCCCACCCACCCCGCCAGCCACAGGGCTCACAGGCCACATGCGCTCTGGCCGGCTCCGCCGAGGTCCTGAGGCAGAGGCGGGGGCAGCAGGTGGGGGCCCCACAGGAAGCCCGGAGACGGTGGCGGGAGCAGCCTGCGGGCCCCACCGAGGGGCGTCTGGCGGGAAGCCCAGGGAGCGCGTCCTCGCGGTCCGCGTGGTGCCGCGTCGGCCGGGCCCAGACCGGGGAGCAGAAGCAGCCCCTGCGCCGGCACAGGAGGAAGGCGGTGGGAGACAGGCAACGTGACCCCGGGGGCACTTACACTTGGAGTGTCTGTCGCACAGGGCCGAGGAGCGCATGTCGCACAGCCGGACGGTGCCCTTGCTGCTGCTGTAGACCAGCACGTTGCACTGGTGCGGGTGGAACTCGGCCGCGGTGATCACCTCCGTCAGCTCCTCCATGTTCACGGGCTTGATGTCCACAATGTCTGAGGCGCACGGTTAAGGCGGCGGATCGGGGCGTGGAGCCCGCCCCCTCCCCCTGCCACAGGCGGGCGGTGACCATGCAGACTGTGTGCGGAGGGGCACGCCGGGAAGAGGACCCGTGTCCGCCGAGCACCGCTCAGACCGCCATGACCGCCTGCATCCCGGGGGGGCCGCTCACAGCAAGATCGCACATGCTTCGCGGGGTGAGGAACACCTGTGCAAAAGCCCCACTTTCATCCCTGCGCCCCCGCCCCACGCACAGATCTGCCAAGTTCCAAAAGACTTTCCCTTCCTAAGAATCTTTTCATCCGCCATGGAGAGCTCATTCTAAGAAGAGTGTAGCCACATACAGAAATCACTGAGCTCAGAAACACAAGAGAAGAGGAGAATCTGGCTGTGGGCCCGATGAACCCTTCCACTGAAAGATGCGAGCTGACAACAAGGGGACGCCACAGCGTGTCACCCGACAGCACGTGGCAGGGGTCACCTGCGGCGGTCCTGCAGGGACGGCAGCCCTGCAGCCGGCCCTGTGCGCCACCTTGCCTGGTGGAGACGCGGCCAGGCCCCGGGGCTGCTGGGAGTCCAGGGAGGCTCAGGGGGCAGCCCTGTGCAGGGCGCCCGGTATGTCCAGGGAGCTGTGATCGTACAGTCCGAGGGGAGACCGCACAGGCTGCTGGGGAGGCACCTGGCCAGGGCCAGCAGCCCCCTCGCACGCAGGGTGTGTGTGTGGCAGGGGACAGACAGCGCAGAGCTCCGAGGGCCCGGGGCGGCGGGCTGAGCGTCCGGGAAGAGCACGGTTTGCTGCCGGAACTCTCAAGTGAGTGGATCAAAGGGATTTTTAAAGTACCGGTGTTAAGAAAAAGAAAATACACAGTGTTAATAGATGCAAATAAATAGATAGAAGTGTATGTGTTTCATAATCTAGGTCACAAGGAGGGGTATTTGAAACACGACTGAGAGACAGAATTTCATAAAGACAACAAGAAACGTGAGCGCAAACAAATCGCTTACGAATCAAGAGCTCTCACAAATCACGAAGGAATAACAGGAGCTTCCAACAGGAGAAAAATAACAGGGACACCAAAAAACCTCACACTACTGGACAGCAAATTAACAGAAGATACTTTTAACGCACCTAGAAATGAAGAAATAAAAATGCTCTCATTTTGGTTGCACTAACGTGAAAAGTTATATTCAGAAGCTCCAGGACCTGCTGAAAGCAGGCACACTGAGGCCGCGGGTGTGCCTGGCATAGGTGCTGGGGCTTGAGGTGCACCCAGAGCATGGCCCCGCACCACCCAGAGCTCCAGACCCTGCAGCCGCACGCCCGGAGGCCCAGCGACACGGAAAGATGGTCAGAACGCAGTGGAAACAGTGAGGCCCATGGCAGAGGCTGACTGCCGGGCACCAGGCCCCGTGCACGCAGCTCCGGACCCACAGGCTCTCGGGTTTTACAGAACCCCAGGCGGCCCCCCGGGAGTGCAGGGTTAGAGGGGGAGAGAGGCCTGGACGGCCTGAGTGCTCGAACTCCATTGCCACACGCAGAGGACGAGCCCGGTGGTTCTCTCTCTCTCTAACCCCTCAAACACCCCTCTAACCACAGCCCGCGTTTCCAGTCTGTTACGTGCCAGATCTGGGGGGGGGGCAACAGACTTGGTCACTCTCGCGATACAGAGAACCATCCCCAAAGGTAGAAAGTGGCTCCTGTTTTGAGGGACACTCCACATCCCAGGGAGCCCCCACCGCGGGCCGCTGTGTCACGCAGAGGACGGGACTCTGAGACGCAGGAGGAGAGGCGTCTCTGGAGAACAGACCCGTGACCCAGGCCGAGGCCACGCCCGAGGAAGGATACTGAAGCTCCTGTCTGTGATTTCTAAGTGCCACAGATTAATCCTCAGGTCGTCTGCAGAGAGATACGTTTCATGATCACTGTTCACTGAGAGGGAGTTGATGTGGTACGTGTGAGCGTTGGCAAACATCCGTCGCGGGCTCGCTTCTACCATAAGGTCCATGGGCTTCAACACTGGGACCTACAAATGGAAGGAAATAGGAATTCAAAACAAAGACCACTGCAGCATAAACTTACAGCGCTTAAAAGACAACAGGAAACAAAAAGGAACAAGTGCAAGTTCACAGTGAGCTAACGGTTTTGTACAAAGACCAAGTCGATACCCCCATTAGCAATGACCAGAGCCGCCGTGAGACAGGCGGCCACGGCCCCGTCCCTTCCCGGGGCCTCACCACCGCTGGCTGTGTGTCGAAGGGCAGACTGAACGGGCACCTCACAAGGTGCCTCCAGGAAGGGATGCCTGGTGCTGCGGCCCCCTCCCCCCGCCCCCCGTGTGCCCCCGGAGCCACAAGGACAGCGAAGTCTCCAAGTGAGACTCTGTCAAGAACCCCCAGCCCTTCCTCTCTTCGCAGCTACTGCCTTTAAAAGGGACAAGGAGGCACCGGAACCTCGTTCCCTACACAGGTGGTGTGCCCCGTGCACACGCCCCGCGCCTAGGAGGGGTGCAGAGACGGGAGGGCACCTGGGGGCCCCAGGGCGCTGATGAGGTGCCACGCCCCATCGGCTACTGGCTACCCCGGCCCGCCGGCCCGGAAACACGCAGAGCCGGTGGCTTCCACGGCAGAGCGGTGTCTGGCACACGGGTTATGCTTCTACAAGAACTTCCTTACAAAGGGGCACAAACCCCCACCGGCGTGCTGTGTGCTGTGGTCAGGGGACGGGACGGGGCGCCTCTGCCGGCTCGGAGACAGTGGGCGGCCAGGCAAAGGAGGGGGGAGGGGCCGCCCCCCCCACACGCCCCGGGCGGCAGGCAGGGGCGCCATCGTGGGTCGTGTCCACGCATGAGAAAAAGAAAAAAGTCCCAACATCACTGACATCCGATGGGAAAGAAGGCAGAAGCTTTAAAATCAAAACAAAAAATGAACAGTCGTGACTCTTACTCTTCTAGTTAAAGGCCAAGAGAGCACGTCGAAGGGCTGGCCCCCCGCTCCTTTCGTCTTCTCTGCCCCGAAGTCCACAAAACTGGGCCGGGCACACGGGCGTCAACAGCGCCTCCTGCCCCGCGGGCGGCGGGCGCCGCTGCACACCGGCTTCTCCGGGCAGGCGCAGGGCGCTCGGCCACCGCCCTCCTCCCGTCTCTCAGGTGATCAAAACTCTAATGCCAGGCTAGAGCGCCTTCTCCTTCTATTTAAATCTCTTTTGTGGCGCTAAAATAATTTAAGAGGAAAACAAAATTTAAAAAAAGCAATATTTGGGGCGCCTGGGGGGCTCAGTCGGTTAAGCGTCCGACTTCAGCTCAGGTCGTGATCTCAGTTTGTGGGTTCGAGCCCTGAGCTGGGCTCTGGCTGACAGCTCACAGTCTGGAGCTGCTTCGGATTCTGTCTCCTCCTTTCTCTGCCCCTCCCCCACTCACGCTCTGTCTCTATCAAAAATGAATAAATGTTAAAAAAAAAAAGAGCAATATTTGACTCCTGCGCAGCTAATAAGTTTAGATAAATAGTCCATTTTTAGCTTTTGGAGAGACAATTAAGAAATCCAATATGGACCTAACCTCACAAAAAGGCCAGTCTATTTATAGCCTGTGATCTTTTAAACCCCACTGTGATTAATAAAAGCAGTTTCTGACAAGATTACACTTTGGCCACCAAATTAGACCCATTTTATTTAGGTGAAACGTATAAAAGACCCTCTGAGTAAAACCGACACCGGGCCGAATGGGCCTCGGCCGTGGAGGCGCGGCTTGTGCGGCGTGCGGGCGGCCCGCGGTGGCCAGCGCAGACCCCCAGGGCCTTCTCCATTCTGTCACACATAAAAGAGCTTCAGGTGTTGGCAGCGGTGACACTAGCGCTACCGTCACCCAGAGTGGTTTCTCGCCGCACAGGGAAGTGACAGCGGTAGCCTGGGCTAGCGGAAATCACCAGTGTTTAGATCAAGACACACTGGTCCAAATTAGTTCTATGAACTGGACCGGAGTAAATTACATGACTGCTCAGAGCCCCCCTGGACCCCCGGCAGCACTCCGCACCCGAGGGCCGGGAAGGGGCCGAGCCGTTCCGTGGCCCTCGTGCGGGGCTGTGCGTGGGCCCGCCATCACCAGGCGGACCAGGGTCACTGCGGTGGGGGCGCGGGGAGAGGTCTCCACGGTTTGGTGTCCTTCCCTGTGCTGCCTCACGACCAACCTGCGACGCATCCACTAACCAGGTCTTCGCTTGGTACACGATATTAAACAAAGTTTCTGAACCTTATTAAAACATGACCAGCAGCCAACAACTCTCAGGCCCCGGGCGGCGGATTTAGGGCGCGCCTCCGCCCGGCGCCCCGCCTCCTTCCCCACCCCGGACACGCCACCCACTGGGCCAATCACAAGACACGGAGACCTCCCTCGACCAGTTTCACCCCCGTCATGGCTGTTAAGATGTAACAAAACAATCTAGGTATCAGAAGTGATGTCGTTTCATATGGGACTAGGCCCAGGGATGGCAAAAAGGGAACGAAGAATTTTTTTAATTTTAATTTTTAATTTTAGAAAAAGCAGTGACGATCGGACCCCAGCTAACTCGCAGCTCCAGGGGAGCCGCGGCGGGGCGTCTGCGGCCCGGCGGATCCGAACCCCACGTGGACGGCACCACGACCACGTGCTCCTCGGGGCCTTGGGTGAAAGGGCGTCGACGCGCCCTTAGAAAGATCTGTCACCACGTTTTCTAGAGACACCGTGTGACGCCCCCGAGCGGGGAGGCAGCCCCGCCGCGGCCCACGCAGCCGTCTTCTCCGCAGACTTACGCACTGTCCCCGATTAACTAGGAGGAGAACGAGTAGTGGGAGGAAGCGGAGCGTGTACCCTCAGTGCGGTGATGCGAAACGGGTCTCGGAGCCGTCCGTCTTCGTCTTTCAAGTTATAACCTTCTGCTCTCTTGTCCCGCTCGCTTATTTTCCATAACTTAATAGTTTTATCTGAAAATAAAGACCTTAGTCTCCATATTAGAAGAAAAACCACAGCACGCGCCGCTATCGGTTGAGTATTACATCAGGAGGCCTCGCGGTTCTAGGTGGGTTCATCAGCTACTTCCGGTCACGTGTCCACCCGGGCGTTCTGTCCGCACGTGAGAAAGGACGTGGGCGCCTGCGCACTCGCCTCTGCGTCCTCAGCCTACCCCCTGCTGCCTGGCTAATCATTTACCCTCTCCCCAAAGTTTAACGCAGAAACACTTTCTAGAATGGGCTAAAGTAAAGCGGAACCTATACCCAGAAAACTGAAAGTAAACCCCTATATCAAATAACCACTTAAGAAAAAGGTCTTACCATTTGTAGAGAGGAGAAAATGAGCAGCATTCTGTTGCGGTAACCACCTAATTTTATTTATTTTTTCCTCAATTTCTAGACTTTTCAAATAGTCAAACTCTGGTTCATGGCTTTGAAAGGTACTGTAAACATTATACTCTCCCCTAGCGTGAGGGCGGCTTTTGCTCTGCAAGGAAACAGGAGGCGGTTTTAGTGGACCAAGCGCAGCTCAAAGAAAACCTCAGCCCCGCCTGTCTGAACAAAACGACCACACTCGTTTTTAAAAAGCTCAACAAAACCCCAGGTCAAACATCAAACAGATGACGCTCCAAACAAGGACTTCTGCCTCTGCCCGAGGCGCGCTCCCTAGAGCAGGTGTGTGTGTGAGCCAGGGCTCCGGAAACGCGAGCAGACCCCGTCACGCGTGCGCTTCTGGAGAGAGGCCGCGGGCCCGCGGGAAGAGGGCCACTGAGTGCCGCTCATGTAGTGACCACCAGCAGGGGACACTTGTTATGCGGATTTTTAACGCAAGTAAAACAATTCTACATGTTGCAGTAAACGTAGAAAAACACTCAGGAAGATACAGGCCGTCCTCAAAAACAAAACCAAGTCTGGGAAGGCACAGGGGATGAAGCTGGCAGACAGCGCGGGGAGGGCACACGGAGCCCCGTGTACCTGCTGAGGGCTTGGTTTTCTGTTAGGAAAGAGTAAACCCTGGGTAGTGGGTTCATAATATGTTTACATTAATATCTGAAATCTTCTGTATGTCTCAGGTGACATTTTCTATAAAATAATATTACATAATTAACAACGGTTTTAATTTTTAAAAATTTTTAATTCTTGCTGTATAATCAGCATTTTAGGTCTGACATCTTTAACACTTCAGGATGTGTGTCCGAGGAACTGCATGAAACAGAGGAACCTTTACATCCAGATTCTCTGTATTTCTGAGTGAAGGTCCCGCGGTACAGGGCACCGCCCCCAGGGCTCCCTGGATCCCTCCGCGGCTGCGCACCCCCAGAAGCCACACGCGGACCCGGGATCTCGGACACGCCTCCGCGCGTGCGCCGTGTGATGCCGGCTAATGCTGCGTTTGCCAGCAGATGCTTCTAACTTGACGACGAGGAAAAGGAAGGGGAATTATTTAGAAAGAAAAATCGGTAGAGTCATTAGTCCCAGGGCTCAGGACCGTAATCCACTTGGAGAAGCGGCTGAACCTGCACAAATCTACGAGGCGCCCAGGTGGGCGTGCTGCCCTCCTTCCAGGACCACCGAGGGCGAGGGCCGTAACGGACGCACCTGACCCCGTGGGCCCCTCTTCCCGCTGGAACTGCCCGACCCCCCCCCCCAACACACAACCCCCCTCCCGCAGGCCGAGACCCCGCGGCGGACCCCACGCCCTATCCAGGGAGAGCAAGAACAGAGAAGGCGAGAGCAAGGCTGCCAGCAGAGCTGCGGGGACCGTGACCCACAGGCAAGACAGGAAGGGGGCAGCAGGTGCACCTTATCGTCTGACGTGGTGAGCAGTGGCGTCCCTAGACGCCCCAGTTCGCTCGGTCAGCTGCAAAGCTGTGCTCTGAGGACGAGGGTGGCACCGCCACGTCCCTAATCTCTGCTCCCTGGAGACTGACACTCCGGCTTTCGCGGGACAGGGGACACTCCCAAGATCAGCGCTGCTGGCCGTGCTCCCAGCTCGGGTCTCGCGCGCAGCCCTGCACTTCCCGAGGGCTCCGCATCACCCCGATCCCTCAGCCTGACACCCACGCCGCCCTCCCCAGGCAGGGCCTGCAGAGAGGCTGCGCCCTGTAACTGACAGCACTGGAAAAACCCAAGCCTACAGCGAGGGCCGTCCACAGCACCCACTGCACTATTTTAAAAGCAGATGGAATATGAAGGCTCTTTGTATGTTAACCAAATACTGAGAGAAGGATGGGGAAAAACAGTTGCCCTGGGGTTAGAAAGTGGCAGCCGGCTGGGTTTATCAAACTTAAACAACTTTACCTACTGTTGCTTCACTTTATTAACGGCGACTTAATCCGCCGCACCTAAACACTTGGCACTGCAGGTTCTCAACACTGTTAGCAACAGGTTCTGTAACAAGACACTTGAGTTTTACCACAATCTTTCACATGTGAAGCTAATAAGCTTTTACATTTCAGTGATGATGCGCAAAAATGAAAAATTTTCTCTAAAAGTATCATTAAAATGGCAAACTTTAAGGTGCTGAAAGTGAATTCTTAAATTTAGGACAGCTTCGGCTCAGCAGTCTGTTAAAAATAATCCTGCTAAAAGTAATAACCACCACCAGCCCTTTTACTTCTGCAGAAAAAGGTCAAGTGCACAGTTCTATTTAAGGAGCGCCACGGAACAATCTACCCCTGGGGAAAGAAGGCGGAACTAGGAACCCGCCACATCGCCTGTGAAGATTCCCAAAGACTAACCACAACACGCACTAATCACAAGAATTCTCACCACTCCACATCAGAAAAAGTAAGATAAAAAAACCTTAGGGGCGCCTGGATGGCCAGTCGGTTAAGCGTCCGACTTTGGCTCCAGTCATGATCCGGCTGTGTCGGCTGGAGCCCCACGCTGGGCTCTGTGTGGACCACGTGGAGCCTGCCGGGCTCTTCCTCTCCCCCCCTCTCTCAAAATAAATAAAATAAACATTTAGAACTTTTATTTAATAAGGGCACCTGGGTGGCTCCGTTGGGTAAGCATCCAACTTTGGCTCTGGTCATGATCTCAAGATTCATGAGTTTGTGCTCCACACTGGGCTCTATGCAGACAACCTGGAGCCTGGAGTGGATTCTGCGTCTCCCTCTCTCTGCCCCTACCCCGCTCATGCTCTGTCTCCCTCAAAAATAAACATCACAAAAAATTTTTTAGGGGCACCTGGGTGCCTCAGTTGGTTAAGTGTCCTGACTTCGGCTCAGGTCATGATCTCATGGTTTGGGAATCTGAGCCCCGTCTCAGGCTCTGTGCTGACAGCTCAGAGCCTGGAGCCTGCTTTGGATTCTGTGTGTGTGTCTCTCTCAAAAATAAACCATAAACAATAAAAAAAAATTGAAATTTGTTCTTACATCTACACAGACATACGAAAACTAGAGCTGCAGCAGGCGTGTCTCGGGGAGATGTGGGCGCCCACGGGTCTCGGTCTCCGAAGCGATCCTCCGCCTCTGCTGGGGCGCCCGGGGCTCCCCTCCCACAAATGCCCCCATGCGCCCCCCCCCCCCCCCGTCTCTGGCGGCAGGGCCAGCACTCGCTGCCACACAGACCTGCTGGAGGGGGACCAAGGCCCAGGGGCTGCCACACCGAGTCCTAGAGTCTAGAATCTGCAGATGAGGAAGCGCCTGCTCACGCACCTGCCGAGACACAGACAAGGGCCTGTGTGTGACTCTGTCAGGAAGGAAGACAGACGGCCTCCCCACGGTTCCTTCCAGAATGTGTGCACGACAGGCCACCAGGCCACCTTGCTTCCTTCATCAGGACTCGTCAAGAACTCTGGGGAGGCGCCCCAGAAATAAAAGGGGGGCTGGCAAGGCCAGGTTCTACGTCTCATTCTCCTCTTACACATAACTGAAAAAGATGGGTTTCTCTGGTGTTTCCCGCCCAGAAGGGGGCGTGACCTACAAAAGCAGTTCTCGTGACTGCAATTCACGGCCACTGAGGACTCCTTCCTCCCAGCACGGACCCTGGGACCCTCAGGGGGACAGATGACACGCTCTGCTCACCTCTGACCGAGGAGGGAGACAGAATCCACGGCCCCCCTAACCCGCACGGAATCCTCCCCACAGCCGGTGCCGCGGGAGCCGTCGGGAGCGCACGGCCGCCTTCCCCACTTGTGGAGTGATTTTCACCGACAGTCACTTGAATTAATTACAGGATGAGAGCAAACAAATGCAGAGACCCACCGCCCAATCCTTCTTCTGGTCCTCACGGCAGCCTGTGGGAGGGCGAGGACCTCCTCCCCTGAAGAGGAGGGCACAGGGACTTAACCGGAGCTCGGAGGGTGGATGTCAGGAGCGTCCTGCTCAGCCCTGAGATCAGAGATTCTCTGTGGTTAATGTGATGTGACCGAATCTAAGTGACATCAGAGACCGAGAAAGTGCTGTGCTTCCTTCCTTCCTTCCAAGGGACACGAGAGAGGCCGCCCTTCACGCTGCGGACTGTGGTCACTGACCTCTTGTTCCCGCTGGAAGATCACGACTCTGCCGCCCTTGTCCCCCGTCGCGAGGAGGTCTCCAGAGTAATTAAACTCAACGGTCGAGATGATGTCCGCTGTCAGTAAAACACAGAGGGGGTTTATCAGATTCTGACTCTGAAAGGAGACAGAATATCAAAAATCGATTTTAAAAGGCTCGAAAGAAAACTAAACACATATAAAACTTTCTCCCTATTGGATAAAACAAATTTTCATGGGAAACTTGTAATCACCAAGAAGCCAGTTCTAGTCCCGGTGCCCAGAGCCCAAGGGCACATACGGGCTTACAGGTTTTGCTCAGTGGCCCGAACGCCCGTTCGCTAGGGTGCCAGGACTTACCTAGACTGCGCTGTCCTCACAGAAGGATGTAGAGTAGAAATTTAGAAAATTAATTTTGAAAAGAAAAACGAAAAGAACCGGTCCTAGAAGGCTGGCACTAATTTCATAATGCATGCCCAATATTAACTTTTAAAATAAATCTGATTCTTGCATGATATTCACAGAATATTTATAATATTCTCTGCATTAACTTCTGCCGGCTTCTGTACACAGTAACCTTACAAATGGCACAAACTCTATGTCATTGACTGGATACAGTCACTACCATCGATAATGACACTATGACATCATCGTGTCCTCGTGAGACACTGCTGGTTGGATATGGGATTTCTGACACTCTGCGCACGAGGATCCTGGCCATCGGCTTACTACAGGGAAAGGCCACAGGGCACAAAGGATAAAGCCAAGTGCTAGAAAAGTCCTTAGGTACCTAAGGCTAAGGCCTAGAAAGAATAGACCTGAATTCACGAAATGGACTCCTGGATCAAGAAAAAGAGAAAACCTGGCTTTCTCAGCTCAAGGGTGCTGAGTGCAGACTGAGTCAGGACAGAGCCGGGTCTGGCCCGCACAGGCCACTGTCAGCCTGCGCCTCTACCACAGGGCTCCTCACCTGCCCAGACCATCTCCTCCCCGGCGGCTCCGAGGAAGGGCTGGGAGGGCCTGATCCGTATGGACCCACCCCCGCTCCCAGGGCACCGACACAGAAGGCCGGGCCGCGGGGCCACTGCTCCATGGAGGCAGCGGGATTTAAGCCCAGATACCGCTGCACAACTACTGTGAACACGGCTGGCCCAAATCTAAGAAACAGACCCCCAGACTGACGTCACTTAAAGACCCTCCCCCTGAGGTTGTCAGGATGTGATGCGTCTCTTGAAGGAGCACACATTCTAGTTGGACGGTGGTTAGTACAGGGCTTCCTGGGAAATAGGTGCTCACCCTGCTTCTCCTAAGGAGGCTCCACCCCAGGCGCCCGATGTGGGGCTTGAACTCAAGACCCTGAGATCGAGACCTGAGCTGAGATCAAGCTTAACCCCCTGAACCGCCCAGGCGCCCCTGTGCACTAACTTTTAAACACACACTGAATTCTCTGCCTGGGATTTCTTTCTTTCCTTTACAAAAACAAAAACAAAACTATTCAGTGAGATCTGGGAAAAGACTTAGGCTTCTTGTTAGAAGTGCCACTTTTTAAATTAAATTACTCAATATAGCCCAATTTGCATTATTAAATGAAATTAAAATATTCTGTATTGGACTAAGTGGCACTGAATCTCTGTCTTTCATACCCAGGGGGTGTGCAATATTATATAATTAATGGTACTCTAGCTCTGTCGGTGATTTTTAAACTTAATTAAAATGGACCAAATCTTTTAAAAGAGAAAGTCCCAGGACTGCCACTGGTGAGAAATTACTTTCATTAAGCTACGTAAGTACGTATGAATCTAAAATTAGAAAACGCTCTCTGCAGAGTTTAGAAGAGCTCTAAAATCAAAATGTATATAAATATACAAACTAAATACCAAGAAAATTACAAAACCAATACAGCTTAAGTTACCAGCATGAATTGAACATTTACCCAACCAGTGTGATGCTAAAAGCATAAACGTGGTACCGGGGGCGCCGAGTGGGGCCTCGGAACCCGCACGGCCGCGCAGGGCCCGCGCTGGCACCCAGGCTGCACGGAGGCGCTCGGCCAGGAGGGGTCACCGGGCCGACGCGGAACTCAGTAGATGTTCAGGTGCAACTCAGCAGGCAGCGTGCTAACGTCCCCTTCCCCCACCCTTCCCACTGCCAGGAAGGTGCCGGAAAGAAACTGGAAAGGCGTCTGTCCACGAGGCAACAGTGGTGAGCAGGCTTTGACAGAGGACGGCAAGGGGTGGCAGGCGTGGTGGTGACAGACGTTTTTCCCCCAGAGAGCGTGAACAAGGGGAGGGGCAAAGAGAGAGGGAGACACAGACTCCAGAGCAGGCTCCAGGCTCGGACGCGGGCTCGAACTCACAAACCACAGGATCGTGACCTGAGCCGAAGTGGGTGCTTAACCGACTGAGCCACCCAGGCACCCCGACAGTCTTTTTTTAAAATCCAAGTTAGTGAACATATAGTGTGATAATGGTTTCAGGAGAATTCAGCGCCTCATCACATGCATACGCCACCCGGTGCTCATCCCAACAAGTGCCCTCCTTGGCGCCCCTCCCACTCAATGCCTTTCCTGCAACCCTCAGTCTGTGCTCTGTATTTAAGAGTCTTTTGTGGTTTGCTGGTGACAGTCTAAGTGTGCACGGGGGCCACGTGCTATGGGCCTCAGCCAGGCGGGGCACCAGGTACTGGGCATGGAGATGGCAGAAGGTCTGTGGACTGAGCTGCTGGGTCCCCAAAAAATCCAACAAAAGGGCGGGGGTGCTGGGGGGGCTCAGTCCGTTTCAGCCCAGGTCATGATCTCACAGCTCGTGGGGCGAGCCCTGCGCGGAGCTCTGTGTCGGTGCCACGGAGTGGTTTGGGGTTCTCTTTCTCCCTTTCTCTTTGCCTCTCCCCTGCTCACTTTCTCTCAAAATAAATAAACTTAAAAATTTTTTTTAAAAACTAGAACTACCCTACAATCCAGCAATCACATTACTGGGTATTTAAGGTATTTAAATGCAAAAAAACAAAAAAAACCCCAACCACCACACAAAACCCCAAACCAAACCAAAAAACCCCACACTAATTCCAAGGGACATACGCACCCCTACATTTACTGCAGCGTTATTTGTAAGAGCCAAATTCTGGAAGCCGCCCAAGTGTCCACCAACAGAGGAACGGGTGACGTGCCAGCCGCACACAAGAACGGACGCTTGCCACCTGCAACAACCTGGACACAGCTAGACTGCAACGCTAGGGGAAGTCAGAAGGTCAAACACCATAGAATCCCACTCAGAGTTTAAGAACCAGAAATAGAGGGAAATCAGGAAACAGATTCTTAACTGTAGAGAACTCATGATTACAGAGAAGAGGTGGGGGGGATGGGTCAAACAGGTGACGGGGATTAAAGAAAAATCAACAGGATCGAATACAGAAATCTAATACAGATTTCAATTAAAAAAACACCTTCTAGACCTCAAAAACAAAAAGTAAAAAAACTCCAAATCCACATTACCCAGAAAGTTCGGGTCAAAGGAAATAAAAAGAAGCAACCCCAGAGCCAGCTCCCGAGGCGGCGGCGTGAGGCCGCTCCGGTGCCCGGGGCCAGCGCCCCCAGAGGCCACCGAGGGTGGGTTTCTGGGGCAACAACCTACAGGACCCTCTCTTACTACGGCCACACTCCGCCCCGAGCGGGACTTTGCAGGGCACAGGGAACCCCGCTCCTCGGTGACCAGGAAGCCAGCAGCGGGGTCAGGGAGCGCCCGTTCTCCCCGCTTCCCGGCGGATCACATGCCTGACCTGCACCAGGGCTGCGGGCAGACAGAGTCCAGAGCACCTCTGGTGAGAACGGCGACTCCCAGCAAGAGACAGACACGTCAAAACCGAGAAATGTGACCTCTGAACACCCCCTGAGATCACGAAGGTGGGGGAGGCGGGCAGCAGCAGGCGGGGCGAGGCGGGCACGTCCGCCCGCCCGTCCGTCCGTTTGTCGGCCAGGGGAGAAGCCGCAGGAGGCGAGCGCGCCCCTCCTCTGGCACACGTGCCAGGGGGACAGTCTAGACGCTGCTTCACGGCAGAAGCCGCCCCGGGCGAGGGCAGGAGACTAGGC
>PJEM01011095.1:34807-57000 GCA_004023845.1 Helogale parvula
TGCATAAAAGATAGAAACCCAACCCCCAAGGCACAGAGCACCCCCCCAGCTGCCGGCGGTCACAGAAACCCAACCCCCAAGGCACAGAGCACCCTCAGCTGCCGGTGGTCACATCTGGGGACAGAGCGTCTCTTGCCTCTTGCATCGACTCCCCCTCTGGCGCGGTCGGCTCAGTCTGCCCCCGAAGTCCTCCCTTCTGGGGACAAAACCCAGAACCTCCAGCAACTCCTCGGGGCCGGGCTGGGTCAGGTCTCCCCGGCTCACTGAGCGGCAGAGAGGAGGGACTGGAAATGGGACTGAGGGTTACAGACAAGCACTTCAACTTGAACTGTAACTTTTACTTCTTAAAAAATCCGGAACAAGTAAGATCAAGCACTGAGGACATGAGGACCTTTAACGTACCATGTTAATAACATACACATAGGTTATCATCTTGTTTAAAGGCCATTTAGAGTTTATCAAAATGTGAAGTGGCAAACAGTTCAGTCTCAAGACTTAAGATATTTCTCCTGTATGAAAGGTGTATCGAAACAATCCCGACGTCAGGACACTTCACTGGGACACGCAGGCACCCCACAGAAACAAAGCCAGACCAGCCCCCTGACGACTTATGAAGTCGGGACGCCTAGAAACACGCTGACACACATAAAGCACTGACCACCCCCTTCAGTGATGCTTCACTGGGTCACTGTTTTGCTCTGTTTTAAATCTAATTGATGAAACTAGTGCTTTTTAAGGAGTCTGCTTTTACAGCGGTGCTTTGTCACTGGAGACACTGGGAGAAAATGGAAAGTCAGCAGGGAGGGGTCTCAGCGCAGCCAGAGGCGGCGGCGCCCGCGGGCTCCCAAACAGCTCGCCTTTCCCTGCTCTGAACGGCCCGGCTCTCATCCCACAAACACAGCGCGTGAAGCCAGCACCACCGCAGCCCGGAGCCCTCCCTCTCCGCGGGCACCTGCTCTGACCGGCCTCACTGCGGCTCCACAGGGGAGCCCGCTCCGCAGGCGGCTCTTTTTAACCTCAGTGTCACAGACCACTTTCCACCGGGCCCAGACCCCCTTAATCTACAATCGGGTGTGCCCTGACGCCTTTAATCCCTTCACTACTACTTCCGGGCATTTCGGTCTCCCTGGAAGTGTGACCACCGCGATGCCCCACTCCAGCACGCGGCCCTGCAGGGCCGGCTCACCCCCCGAGGGGCTCCTGCCGGTGGAGTCTGGGCCGCAGCCTGGCCTCCGGAGCAGCAGAGGCGAACGCCAGACTGCCCTCCAAACTATGCACAGGGGTAAACTTTCCAGAAATGCAAAGCGAAAGTAAAACCTCATCACTACTTTCTTTTCCTTACCCCTTTTAGTTGTTTTTTAAATGTTTCTTTTGAGTGAGAGCGCGGGGGAGGAGCAGAGGGAGAGAGGAAGAGCACGAATCTCAAGGGGGCTCCATACCCAGCACAACCCAAGCCCAGCACGAGCCTGACACTGGGCTCGATCCCACGAACCGGGAGACCCTGACCTGAGCAGAAATCGAGAGCTGGAGGCTTGACCAAGGAAGCCCCCCAGGCACCCCGAGTTGTTTTCTGATCAACAAAGATATAGACGAAACAGGCTAAACTCTGTCCCACGCTCCAAGCAACCCAAAACCCTTATAGGACTTCTGTTTTCATGGCTGTCCCTGCCACAGCCTCTGAGCTCTGGCTTCCGTTTACGCTCCATTTACGAACTTCCTGTCTCCTGCCCCACCTACCAGTCCGCTCCTAAACCATCCCTGACCCACGCAGGGACCAGGCTTTTCTTCATTTCCAACAGCAGCAAAAGCAAAACAATTCCCCTTGTAAAAGACACGTGTTTAGCATCCTTAAATGGACTCTGGGCAGGAACGAATACAAACTGGGGGCAGAAGAAGTAAAGTTCAAGGTTTGGGGCGTCTGGGGGCTCAACTGGTTAGGCACCCGGCTCTGGGTTTCAGCTCAGGTCATCTCGCGGTTCATGGGTCGGAGCCCTGTGTCTGGCTCTGCGCTGACAGTGCACAGCCTGCTTGGGATTCTCTCTCTCCGCCTGTCTCTGCCCCTCCCCTGCTTGCACTTTCTCCCTCTCAAAATGGATAAAAAAAATTTTTTTTAAATTTTTTTTATGTTCTTTATTTTTGAGACAGAGAGAGAGAGACAGTGTGAACAGGGAAGGATCAGAGAGAGAGGGAGACACAGAATCTGAAGCAGGCTCCAGGGTCTGAGCTAGCTGTCAGCACAGAGCCCGACACGGGGCTTGAACCCTCGAAACCGTGAGATCATGACCCGAGCCGAAGCCGGATGCTCAACCGACTGAGCCACCCAGGTGCCCCATAAACAAAATTTTTGAAATTAAAATAAAAATGTTTACAATAAAAAATATTCTTAGAGATTAATTCGCATAGTGTATAAACAGCTTTTACAAATTGCTTTTCAAAGAGCTCAGCAGAAACATGGTCAAATGATGTGATCTAACGATTCACAGGAAAAACAAATCATCAATAAAAAAAAATCTCGATTGCAGGGGGCACCTGGGTGGGTTAGTCAGTTGAGTGACTTGGCTCAGGTCATGATCTCACAGTTCATGAGTTCGAGTCCAGCATGGGGCTCACTGCTGTCAGCGCAGAGCCCCCTTGGATCTTCTACCACCCTCTACCCTCTCCCCGCCCTGGCTCTTGGTCTTAAAAATAAATAAAACATTAAAAAAAAATCTCAATTGCGTAACTGGTAAGGAAATGCAAACTAGACGTGCCATTAAAATAGCTAACATTAGGACGGCCTGGGTGGCTCAGTTGGTTCAGTATGGACTCCTGGTTTCGGCCCAGGTCACGATGTCATGATCCTGAGGCTGAGTTGAGCTTCCGGCTCACGCTGGGCCCGGCTCGCACTGGGCATGAGGCCTGCCTGAGGCTCTCTCTCCATCCCCATCCCTCCCACTCACGGATGCACGCGCACGCTCTCTAAAAAAAAATTTGGTTTTAAATCACTAACATTAAAAAGACTGAAGTTCTCAGTGTGAGAGGGGGAAGGAGAAAATTTGGGGAAAATGTAAGATGGCGTCGTCTCTCGGAGAGTAATCTGGCGGCATCAAAGCGTAAACAAGGAGCCTTCGCCAGTATGTCCGTCCCTAGGAATCCAGCCACAGGAACGGCTGCCCAGGCAGACGGGGGCCCAGATGATGTGCTGCGGCCTCGTCAGTGACAGTGGACACCGAAACCACGGGAGACGAGTTCAACACGTGAGATACTGCGTGTGATGAAACGGTGCACAGTCATCAAAAGGGACCAGACAGAGCGACCCAACGAGGCAACGCGGTTAAACCTCCCGCAGGCCGGGCCCCGGACGCAGGACACCCGGCCCGGAGTCCTGACCCCGCCGCCCCCCAGCTCCGGGACCTAGGGCCGAGGGAGTCCCCCCGAGGGCCGGTCTTCTCACTGATGAAGCAGAGGCAACAGCAGCACGTCCCTCTCCCGGGGCTGCCGCGAGGGCCGTGTGAGCGCAAGGTGTGCACGCTCAGCAGAAAGCCGGGTCAGCGTAAGGCCTTCAACTGCACGCCAGTGACGCCAAAAAAACTGCAGAACAGTATTTATGATAGGATTCACGCTTTGTAAAAAATAAAAATAAAAGCCCTGCCAATACACAAACTAAGTTCTAAGGTAGAAAACGAGAGATAAATGCATTGGAAATCCCCCCCCCCCCCACACACCGTGAAGAGTGGTTCCTCCAGGGACGGTTCTGGCCGGCAGTGCAGAGAGGAGGGCATTTCACTTTTACTCTTTACACATTCGTAGTGTTTGCTTTCCTCTAAATAAGGAATGCTCTTTTACGTTTTGAGACAAAAACAACAAAATCCAGTGAGGATGAGAGAGGACAGTTAACCCTGAAACCTGCCCGGTCACCCCCGCTGCCAGAACCTGACTTTAACGCCGCGGTTCTCGAAGCGTGGTCTGCGGGTCCCAGGGCTCCCCGCGGACGAGACTGTTTTCACAGCAGCGCGCGGCCCTCCGCGTGGATGAGAACCGCCGCCCCGCACACTCACGCCGCGGCACCGCGGGGGGGGACCGCTCCGCTCGCACACGCACGTGCAAAGCCAGCAAGCGAGCCCCACTCGGAATGTCCCTGAGGACCAAACTAACTTTACTCAGTCCCAACCCTTCGGTAGGAGCCTTTCTTACTCTCGTCTGTGGCGGAGCGGGCACCGCGCCTAACCCACGTCCGCTGCCTCTCCCAGCGCAGTGACCCCTCAGGGGGCAGCACACGCTCCGCTGTCCGTGTCGCAGGCGGAACGAGGCACTGATTTCACGGAACGGCATTTTTACGTGAAAGAACCACTCAGCAGCTACGGTTTTTCAGACTTAGGTATCTGGCGGCAAAGCTTCCTGAAAATGAACAAAGGGAGCCTCTCGTTTCACAGAGAACAGCCGGCAGCATCGCTGCTCATGTTAGTACTCACCCTTTCAGGAGGAAATTCAAATTTTGGAAAACGTATCTATTACCATTATTTTGACAGCTTCCCACTCCGAGACTTTTCTAGGAGATCAGTTGTGACATTAACAAATGTGATTTTCCTTGATCTTTTAAAATGAGATGTGTCAACACTTGGAGGGTCTGAGTAACGCAGGGCACCAGTGTCCGGTACGCCGGGTCCAGACGGCCAAGGCGTGATGTTACCAAATCACGCACAGAGTAAGAGAGCCATTCAAAGCACAGGGTACAAGTAATGGACTTTAACGTACAGGAGATAGAAGTCCGATGATACGGTTTCAGGTTCCAAAGCACAACTGACCTTGAAGAAACCACCACGTGCCCAGTTTTCTCACAGTATTAAAAAATACCCAGGATTATACGGAAAGGCTATTAAGTCATTCCTTCCTTTTCGAGTCACATGCTAGCGTGAGGCCGAATACTCTTCATATACCTCAACGAACAATCTCAGCAGACTGAACACAGAGTAGAGAATCCGAAACTCTGGCCGTCTTGTTTCAGCCCCTGCACCCAAAGCGTTCACAAAGCGTAAAACAACGCCACTCCTCACCAAATCTTTGGTTTAAGGAAGCTGTTTTTCACGGAAAACGTTAGGCTCACATGTAATAGACTCATTATTAAAGTGAACTAAGAAGTATTTTAAGTTCTTCTGTCTTCAGGAAGCACCGACACCGAAGCCGGCCAGGCGGAGGCTCTCGGAGCCCCGCACCGGCTCGGCCCAGGGCGGGCAGGCTGCAGCCCGAGGCCGGGACCCGCGGCCGCCCCAGCCTCGGTTCTGCGGGGTCTGCGGTTACTCTCCAGCCCACAGGCGCGGGCGCAGCAGCCGCGGCACAGACACGCTGGCCTGCAGGGTCTAAAATATTTACTTTTCGGCCCCTTAGGAGAAAAAAACAAACCCCGCAGCCCTCGGATTCAGAGCAAGCCCCCGTCCCAGCCTTTATCATCGCAGACACGGGGCGCTGCTGGCCTCCACTCCTGCCCCACCGCCAGCCACTCACCCAAGGCCAGGGTGACCTTCCTGGAAAAAGCAAAGCTGATGTCACTCTTCAGCTTAGAACCCTAAGGCTTGTGATCACGATCACTTCAAAATACAATTCCAAGTCCTCAGCACAGTGCCGGGTGCTGGAGGCTGCTGTTCAGCACCCCTTGGCCCGCCCCGTCCGCCCCTCAGCCCCGCCATGCCCCTCTCCACGCACTCAGGTTTCCCAGGATGCACCACACACTCCCTCCAATCTGTCCATTCCTCCCCCACCCAAGTACCACTGGGCACCGGGAGCACGCCCCCCATGCCCGCTCTGCTCTCAGGACGGTGGGATGACTCTGCACAGAGGCCTTCTCTGGGCAGGGACTGGGGTGCTCTGCCCCGGCACCCCGCACCAGCAGCCCTGCAGGGCACCGGTCAGATGAAGGCAGCTGCAGGCTAGCCCCACAGCACCCTCCGCTCTCTTACGTGGGCTCCCTGGGGCCACACGGGGTGACCCGCTCTCCTCTGCAGGAGGCTCTGGTAAGAGAGCGTTTCCAGTTATTAGTTACGTGCCTGTTTGCCAGAGCTCTCCGGCATCCATGCGGACTCCTCCTGACAAGCTGTAACGGCCACAGGGAACACCACCTCTGTTTTACAGATGAGAAGCCAGAGGGTACGTAATCTGTCAGGTTAACACAAAGCTGGTCGGAGGGCGGAAAAGGGATTTGCACCGACCTTTCCGTACCGAGTAACAAGGTGGGGAAACAAGCCTCACGCGTGATACAACCGGAGGACAGGAGGACACTGCTAACGCTAACCGTCACTGCGGCTAAGCACGAGGGAGGGCACACCGGACCGAGCACCAGGCGTCAGGGTGGCCGAGCAGGTGGGGGGCTCAGTCAGGTAAGCGTCCGACTCTTCATTTCCGCTCAGGCTATGTTCTCACCGTTCGGGAGCTCGAGCTCCTTGTCGGGCTCTGCCCTGCCAGTGCGGAGCCTCCTTGGGATTCTCTCTCTCCCTCTCTCTCTGCCCCTCCTCTGCTCACCGTGTGCGCGCGCTCTCTCTCTCTCACTAAATAAAAAATAAATTCTAAAAAAAAATAAAGGAGTGGCTGAGCAGTGATTCAAAAACAAAGTGGAATGTGATAAGGCTCGGTAGGATGCGGGAGGTAGACAGGAAACCGAAAGTTGGGCGAGAAGCGTCAGCAAGGGCCACGCAGTGTGAGCAGAAGGGAAGGGCGGGAGGGGCGCCTGCGGGGCTCAGTCGGGGAGGCGGCCGCTTCAGCTCGGGTCACGGTCTCGCGGTTCGGGGGCTGAGCCCCGCGTCGGGCTCTCCGCTGTCAGCACAGAGCCCGCTTCAGGTCCTCTGCCCCCTCTGTCCCTCCCCCACCTGCACTCTCGGTCTTATTCAAAATAAATAAATAAAAAACAGAAATACGAGCAAGAAAGGAGCACTGAATAATAATGGAAAACCAAGGTTAGGCCCAACCGAAGGTAACTGGGGTAAGTGAAGAGACGGGGGCGGGGGGGGGGGCAGGAAAAAATAAGAAACTGCTATTATTTTATGTCTCAATAAAGCTACAACCAACCCAAACACCTTAAAATACATGAGAATTAACGAACAGTCGGACCTCACACTTCAACAATGCTCTACAGGTAACAAAAGCACTGCACGCTGTTTGATCTAGACCAGGGGGCTGAGGTTCAGAAAGTCCCGTCACGCCGACAAACGGCAGACGTGACCTGAACCTAGAACTCATCAGAACAAGACTTTTCAAATCAAGGGGAAAAAAATCTTAAATACTTACATCTGATTATATAACTAAGATCAGTCCAACTTCTTGAACGTGCAGCCCGAGTTAAGAAGTGTTACAATGTAGCTCGTAAGTATGTTAAATGCCTTAATCTTAAGAAAACCACGTATATCTGATTTCCTAATAGCAGAATCTCCGTGAAGCTCTCTCGTAAATTAAACAGCAAAAATGTTACTAGATCGTTCTCTTGTTTGATGGCTTTCCCCCAGAAGATGCTTTCCTAAAGGCCTTTTTCAATGACACAGATGTAAATATTAAACAAATGGGAATTCTACCATGGAATGGAGCTAGACAATGTACCAGACTGGGAATAATTCAAATAATCAGACACCATGTCCATTACAACTTAAAGAAAATCAATGACAAATACTTAATGCTCATTTTCTACACACAGGAAAAAAACCCCACAATACTCTAAAAACAAGTACTTTTGCATTCGCGAATACTGGATTTCATGGATTCTAGGGAGCAGCTTCCCACATGTTAACATCTTTGGAATGAGATGTATCTTACTTTCAATAATGCCCACGAATTTCCTGATACTGATGCCCGAGTGCCCTTACTTTCTGGTTCCCTTCCCCAACTTACACATTTCTTTTTCTCCCACAACATATCTACATAAACCCCTTCAGAACGGCCCTACCATATCACCCAAATACCCACAGGATTTATATAACTCCCCTGACTTAAGCTTGAGTTAGAAATAAACCTTTCATATTTTTAAATATTATTTCTTTAGAAAAAGATTAATTTCCAATTCAAGGTCATAGACCAGATCATGGATTAAGAAACAGATTAAAACAAAATCATCACATAAAAGTCAAGACACATAAGGGGCGCCTGGGTGGCTCAGTCGGTTAAGCGTCTGACTTTGGTTCAGGTCATGAGCTCATGTTGATGAGTTTGAGCCCTGCGTCAGGCTCTGTGCGGACAACTCGGAGCCTGGAGCCTGCTTTGGATTCTGTCTCCCTCTCTCTCTGCCCCTCCCCTGCTCGCGCTCTGTCTCTCAAAAAACAAATAAATGTTAAAAAAAAAAAAGTCAAGCCATAAAATCGCCAGCGATGAAAAGAACCATGGCCGTCAAGCGACACACAAAACCAGACAAAGGCTCACTGCAGAGCCCTCCTCCGTGCTCCCACCGCCTCCCTGTTAGGGCACCACGCAAAGGCAGCAGGACCCGCCGCAGCCCTGCCGCCGCCCTGCGAGGCGGAGCTCCAGTCCAGTCCGGCTGCGCTAACCCGCAGGCAAGACGACCATGTCCGACCATGTCGTCTGCTGGGTGTGCGGGGGCTCAGCCACCTACCATCTTTCCGTCTCTGAGACACCGATTCGTTACTGGCCAGTTTTTGACCCAGGTTACCAAGCTGCCAACACTTAAAGGCATCTCACTTTCATCTGCTTTCAGAAGCAACTGCCTACAGTTCCTGCCTTGAGATCGCTCCTGGGCGTTAGAGGGAGCGGGTCCCCGATCCCCCCAGCAGCCATGCCCCGCAGGAAGGCTGGCATCGGCACTGGCTGCTAACGGCCACCCCACCGGCCACTGGAGCCGGTCGGCCTGGCTTCACACCCTGGCCCTGCGGTCGCGGTGGCTGCTGACCAAGTTAACTGCCAGTCGTGCCGTGGCTTCTGCATCTGCCCTGTTGCCCTGGGAAGCCCGAGGGTCCCTCCCACCCAGGGTGCTGTGCAGCCTGGACTCTCGCACCAGGTAACTTGGGAACCGAGCGAGCTCTCAGTACCTGTTAGCTGTCGTCACTCCAGACCGGGTCCCCTACAGGGGGTGTCTCCTGACACCTGCAAGAGGCATTCGTCCGGTGAAGTCGTGCGGAGAGAGGCTGCAGGGCCTGGGGACTGGGCCACGGTGAGCAAGCCCGAATGCGGACGGGCACAGATACCGGGCGACACGGCAGTCACTGCCCGGAGCGACAGGAAGCAGAGGTGCGAGCTGCCCGACCGCGTCTCTCCTCGCGTCCTCCTGGAAGCCGCCCCTGGTGTTCACCCTGGACTCTTGCTCATCTGGGCATAAAAGTTCACCGATTCCACCTACAGGGACTGTCACTCCCGCACCCTGTCACCGCAGGAAAACTGCCAGTCCCCCTCCAAGCGCAGCTCTACTCCGGCTCGCAGGAGCTGAGAGGGGCGCGTGCTGGCCCGGCCCGGGCGGAAGCAAAGCCCTGTGCTCCGGAAAGAAAAAGCCACTAACTCGACGCAGCACGGTACTCTCTTCAGGGGTTACGACTGAGCCCCCAGAACTATGGGTCCGAGAAACGAAGAGGGTGCCCGGCCGTCTTCGGCGGCAGTGCACCCAACTCCTGATCTCGCAGCTCGGAGTCCAAGCCCCTGATGGGTGTGAAGATTACTTACAAATCATCTTAAAAAAGTAAAAGCCCGAAACGGAAAGCCGAAGCCTCTCCCCGCTGCACTCACTCAAGTGTCTGACCCGAACCTCCTCACTCAGGTGAGGCCCCAGCCTCCACCCGGGTCACGGCAGCGGGAGGCAGAGACACCCAAGTGCAGGGTCACCGTGCCGCTCTTCCAAGTAGAGCTCGGACCAGACACAGGGAGAGCCACGAATCAGAACGAATGACGGTCCCTGCGCTGACCTCCTCAGGCCCACAGGCCCGCGCACACCCGCCTGTGCGGGTCACCGCCCTGACTGCCCGCTTCCCAGGTGAGCTTGGCACGACCGCCAGTTGCTATGGATCACGCTCCCTCTACCACGGACTTCTACAGAATTAATACAATTCAACAGACACGGCCGCAACTCTGTAGCAGAGTGTGTGTTCGCCCTGATCACTGGGACAAAGCATGTGAAAAATCACAGGAAAAAGCTTTGAACACCTACAATGATCAAAAAATACCTGACCGATTCCGGCAAAGAAATCTTACCCAAAAAAACCCAAAAAAAGATAACTTGCCGCACAAAACTTTTAGAGACATTCAAATTTTTACTTAAAGCAGGGATTTAAAACTGCAAAAATGTCCCAGTTTAATTCAGCAAACAGAATTTTTTCCGTAAAGATTTAAGAATACCATTTTCAGAGTGTAACAATGAAACCGTTTGAGTCAGAATTAAAAATTAATTCAGTCCGTTTGTCCAAACTTCTTCAAAAAGGGAAAATCGGAAATTAAGACCGTCATTAGGCCCTCTCACCGCCACAAACAAATTCTGCTTTACTCCTGACCACTCCTGATAAAAATTGAGTGAGCAGAATTGTCGCCCCCTTGGCACAGGTAAAATAAAAATGTTTCTTAAATGAACATAAAAGGAACTGGTAAATTATTTACGTTGTATAAAATCATCTACTTTCAAACCTCAAATCATATACACCTTCACCGATTTCTTCGAGTGAAGTTTTACTTCGCGGTCTGGGCACGTCAGTCACCCCGACGGGGAGGGGCAGCTGTCAGGAAAGGGGACCGAACACCCGCCCCGAGGCTTGGGGCAAGGAAGGTGTATTTCAGGCAAAGACAAGGCCCTAACACGAGGCGAAAGGAATCCTCTCAACTTGGAACGTGCAACCTCCGAGGGTCCACACAGCACGTCCGGGAAGGAACGCTGTCACGGTCCGCGCTCCAAGAGCGCGGGCAGCTTGGTGGGGGCAGGGGGCCGTGCGCGCGGGCTGCCCACCCCCCGAAAGCTGTGCACCCCGGCTCAGTAAGGCTTCGCCGCAGGAAACAAGCACGTAAAACACCGGGGACTTGAGGACTCGCTGCTGGGGCAAAGGGCCCGGCGACAAGCCCGGGATGTCAGACGGCGCGGGGCGGCGGGAGGATCCGGCGGCCCCCGACTGGTTTTCGGGACGAGGAAGCGGGGCCCGCGGCTGGTCCAGGACGAGCCGGCGCAGGGGGCTCCGGAGCAGAGCGCCGCGCCCCCGCGTCCCCGCCGCGCTCCCCGCGCCCCGCTCCCGCAGCAGCTCCGCAGCCCCCGGCGCCGGAGGCACCCGCACTCCACCCGGAGACCCGAGTCCTCGCGAGGCGCCGTGACCTTGGCTTCCTTACGTAACCCCTCCGGGCCGCCTCCCCGGCCGGGGGCCGGACCTCCGCGCCCGCGCTCCGAGCGGCGCCCGCGACGCCCCCGGGCGCGCGCGGCCGCCCGAACCGGGTCCCCGGGGCGGGGAGCGGGGTGCCCCCGGGGAGCCGCGCCCGCCCCCGCGCCGGGTGCGCGGCCTTACCTTCGGCCACGTCCTCGTCGATGGCCCCCTTGACCTGCGAGAAGCACCACTGCAAGTCGTTGCCGCCCGCGGGGCAGCCGCCGCCTCCGGCTCCTGCGGACACACCGGGCGCGTCAGGGCCCGCTCCCGCCCCGCGCCCCCGCCCCCGCCCGGGACCCCCGCCCGGAGCCCCGCGCGCGCCCCGCCCCGCGCGCGCCCCTCACCTGCCATGGCCGGCCGGCGGGCGGGCGGGCGCCGAGGCGGCGGCGCACGAAGGAGGCGGCCGCCGCGCTGCTGCCGCCGAGCACCTCAGCCCGGCCGCCGCCGCCGCCGCCGCCGCCGCGGCCGCCGGGGTGGGATTTTTTTTCCCTTTTCAAAATGGCGCCCAATGCCCGTCGCCCCGCTCGATGACGTCATCCTCCACCGCCTCCTCCGCGGGGCCCGGGTGGGGCGGGCCCGCCGGCAGACTCCCCCTTGGGGGCGGGACGGGGCGTGCGGCCGCGAGGGCTGCCGGGGGCTGTTGGGTGCGCCTACTGCGCTTGCGCGAACCTCCTCGGGTCGCACCACGCCCCCCGATCGGGCCCGGCACCGACCGGAATCGGAGCGGGACGCTCCAGGGCGGCGGGGCGGATGCCAGGGCCGGCGCGTCCCTGGAGACCAGCCGCTAGGCCGCCGCTAGCTTCACTCCCCTCTTGCCGGGTCAAGCGAAGGGCCCTAAGCTCGGCAGCCCAGTCTGGGTCTAGGCCAGTCTGAGTTTCGGCCAATGGGAGTGCGGTCCTCGGAGCAGCCAATGGAGGGCGTGCTCAGCCGCCGGTGGGCAGAGCCCCTGGGAGTCGCGCCGGGGGCGCGCTGCACCTGCGCGGGTATCCCCTCCCGCCTACCGGTGGGAATGCGAGTCACGGCCCTCAAACACAGAGCGAACCCCGGGAACTCCGTGTCTGTCTCCGTGCCATCACATTGTCCACCACATTGTTAGTGCAAGGGTTCTTGCTCTGAGCCCCCAGGATACAGTCTTAGGGAAACTTGGCGTTTCAGTACAGCGCGGCCCACCTTTCTTCATTGCGGTGTCTTTCCTGTGGCCTACGGAGCGAGTATTCATTTGTGAGTTTTATGAATCTGAAATCATAACTTCTCTCAGTGATACTGTGAATTCGGCAGTGACCACATCACACCACTAGAAGATGCTCATTCCGAAATGAGAGCATGTGTCCACTTCACATACTATTTACTGGTCAGCTGCGGCCCCGCGCCACACACCCGCTCACCCTCTCGCGGGTGTGGCAGGACACGGGGCACACGAAGCCTGCCCTCCGGGAGCCTGTACATCACAGGTAGAGACCATAGCGGGGCTGGGGGTGGGGGTGGACAAAACAGGTAATAAGTCGGATGGCGCTGGAGAGAAAAGTAAAGCAAGCGAGGAGGGAATGGAGTGTAGCAGGAGTTGACGGGAGAAGGCATCGGGGAGATGAGGGGGCCAGCGTGGGGGCCCCTGCAGAAGACTGTGCCGGGAGGTGCGGTGGACTCCACAGCAGACTGACCCCGGGCCGTGAGCAGAGGAGGGTCAGGACCGACTTGGGTGTGGCTGCTCTGCTGAGAGTAGACGGTAGGGATCCGAGGGTCAGACCCGCGAGCCTCCTGAGGAGGCCGTGAGGTCACCTGGGAAAGGGATGAGCGTTGGCTGGTCAGGAACATGATGGCGGGCGGTGAGGACAGGTCAGATTTCAGAGATAAGCCTCCGGAAAGCACCTGGGATTTAGGGATGAGGAAGATGTAGCGTGCGGTAGAGAAGCGCTCCGGTGAGCTGAGCACCTGGTGGAGAGGAGGGGCCTTGGCCCAGAGGTGGGAGGGCTGCGGAGGGAAGAGCAGGGCAGGGGCGGCGGTGGGGCTGCACATACAAGTCTGGTGCACACGGGGGAGTCGGGGCCTGGAGACAGAAATGCGGGCGCCGAGAGCATTTGCAACCGGTCAAGCCAGGAGAGCCGGGCGGGCTCACCCCAGAAGGGAGGGCGGAGGGGGAAGAGGACCATGGACAGAGCCTGAGGGAGGCTGGGAGCTGGGCTCCTGGAGACCCGGAAGCACGTGGAGTCCCAAGCCCGGCAGTCCGGGCGGGACTGGTTGGCTCTCAGAGGCTGCGGGAGGAACACTGCAGATGGGCCTCAGTTGCGGCAGTGGGGGTGTCGCTGACCTGGACGAGAGCGGTTGCTGTGGAGCGGACTGTGCAAATCTGTTGTGAGAGGGTTTCAGAGCGAGCAAGAGAACGGTGGGAGACAGCAACAACCCTGTGCTGGGAAAAGGCGCAGAGCCACGGGGCTGTCAGCTCCCCTTCTACGTGTCGATTTAGCCCGTCTGCCTCTGAGCGGTGAGAAACCAGTTAACTGTCCGGCTCTCGCAAGCCGTCGCTTCAGTGTGTGTTACAGATGTATCTTATGAAGCGATACATGATAATTAGCTTTAGTTGTGGCTGTATTCTTTGGTTAATTAGCTATCACTAATTAATTTTTAAATTAAACTTTAAAAACAACAGAAGCCACACAAAGACACCATATTCCTGAGAATAGAGCCCCGTTCATCAGCCGGCCAGCAAGAGCTTTTTCACTGTTCCATTTATGATCTCAAGAATTTAAATACCTCAGTGAGTTACTCTGGACTCTAATTGGCGTTTGTCACTTTTCTTGTTTTATTAGTTTTAGCTCTCCTAGCCAAAGTGTGAAATGCTGGGTGTGTATCAGAATCTAGCCCGCTGTATGCATGCAAGAGATACAATTCAGTAATGAAAAGGAATGCTGAATGAAAGGGATCAGGCTCCAAAGAGCATATGATGATCCAGTTATACAGTCAAACATGACTAAAGGTGTTGCCATAGAAGTATTCGGTAGATGCAATTAACATCTATAATCAACGGACTCTGATTAAAGGAGATTACTCATGAGAACACGGGAACACGGGTGGGTCTCCTCCAATCAGTTGAAGGCATCATGACCACAAACAACGAAGGTTTCCTGGAGAAGAAATTCTGCCTCAAGGCTGCAACACCAAACCGTTGCTTGCATTTCCGGCCTGCCATGCGGGTAGCACTCTTGCCAGCACCCACAATCACGTGAGCCAATTCCTCAAAATAAGTCTCCCAATATATACACATGCACCCAATTGGCTCTGTTTCTCTGGAGAGCCCTGAAATTCTAAAACACGCTAAGTGACTCTACAGTAATAGGGCAAAATGGCTGAGGGATAGGGAGAAAGCAAGAGAAGTTTCTGCGGTGATGGAAGTGTTCCGTATCTTGTCAGAAAACGGGTACGCGGGTGTATACAAGTGTCTTAACTACTCATCAGGCTGCATACCGCAAGCGGGGCCGTTTTATTTTGCGTGAGTTGTGTGTCAAAAAATTGATCTTTAGTCTAATTTAATGCACATCTAGTTTTCCACCAAGTCTAAAGAAGACTGTGTCTCAAAAGTTTGAGAGAAATCACAGAGGAAGTTACCTGCTAATTGTAATTGAATACATTTATTTTTTAAATTTCTTTGATTTATTTAGATGTTGGTGACTAAATACCATTTAAACACTGACTGTGGGTCGTTTTCAAGTTCAGCTTTAGTAGCTAGCCCAGAACTGTCACAGACGTGCCCTGTTGGCAGACAGCACAGTCTTCTGGTCTAAAGTATAGCAGATTTAGAGACTTGTTCCGGAGCTGGTCTCCCTGGGCTGTGCAGGGAGGCCCCTGGGTTGGAGGGAGCGGCCATCGAAGCCCCTGCCCGTGGGTCCCATGGTCATCCTTATCATTCGGTGCCAGGTGCCAGGCACAGCTCTGTCCTTCTTAGAGCACGGTGGCTGGAACTGCATCTGAGTCTTTTTTCTTTAAAGACTCGGGACACCTGGGTGGCTCAGCCGGCCGAGCATTCGACTCGATCTCGGCTCAGGTCATGGTCAGCCCCATCTCATGGGATCCAGCCCCGCGTTGGGCTGAAATGAATACGGAGCCTGCTTAAGATTCTCTCTCTGCTCCTCTCCAGAATGCTCTCTCTCTTAAATAAGACCCCTGAGTCCATGGGGTCCTGGCTGACATCAGGGCTACCTAACCCCTGCTCTGTGTCCCCCGGGGGCCCGTTCTGAGCCACGTCAGAGCCTCACCCAGGGATCCTTCCTCCTCAGAGACCTTGGGATTCAGATGGAGCCTGGCCCCGTAGCAGGAGTGCTGTGGGGCTCAGGGGCCCCTCCCGAGGGCTCACGGCCAAGTCCTCTGCTTCTGACTGATCCCAGGCTGCAGGTCACAGAGCAGCAGGCACACGTTCCCTGTTACCAAACTGGGGGCATCGGTCACTGTGAAGGGCACCCCAGTCCCAGGAACCCTATGCTGGCCTTAAGCTCTCCTGGGAGCTGACCAGTGTCCCCGTGAGGGCTGACAGCGGAGCACAGCCATTTCTGGTGATTTCCTAGGATGTCCCTGTCCCTTTTCCTGCCCTGTCACCCTCCATGACACAGATCTCTGCAAGAGCCAGCTCATGTCCCCTTCCCAGTGGCACCGCGAAGGCCGGGGTGCTTTCACTCACCCCTTTGGACCCGAATATAATGAGCAGCAGTGCTACAGACAGGGGAGGGGCAACTCAGACGGGGGAGGGGCGGCTCAGGGCGTCTGCGAGGCCAAGGCCAAGGCCCTGAGTCAGGGCTGCAGTGCAGGGGATTCTTGAGGGGCGGCTCTGGGGAAGAGACAGTGAGAACAGGATGGGGGGGGGGTCTGTCGGCCTCACTGGAGTCCAGGGTGGAGGCCGCCCTGGAGGAGCCTGTGCTGGGGGACTGCCTGGCCCTGCCCGCCCGCTTCCTCAGTCACTGGCCCTCGGCTGGAAAGGCGCCTGGCCCGAGGGAGCTACCGCCTGCGGCCCCTCTGGGGGGATCGGAGCACCTCCTCGCTAATCAGAGACCACCCAACCCTGCCTGCCTTCCTGTGAGGTCGTGCGGTGGGTCACTTGACTTTCAGGGTCACGGTGCGTCCTGCGACATTCCACTGAGCAGCAGCAGGGGACTGGGTCACACAGGCTCCTGGGCGGCATCGGCCTGGGCTCTGCCGCCGACCACGTCCTCCTGAGCTCCAGTGAGCTCACTTCTGCTCCGGCAGCAACGCCACCTCATTTCTGATGCGGGAGAGGGGGAGGCAGAGCGGCGAGCGGGGTCCCCTGGTGCTGCCCACGGGTCCCGTGTGGCCCCTCCAAGTCCCCATCCAGGCTCGGAGGCGGCACAGGGACTTCCCACCAGTCGGGACTTCTGTGCCCTTCGCGTTCTTGTGCCAGCGGAGCGAGTGCGTGGGCCTCGGGGGCCAGCCCCCGCAGCCCTGTGCTGGCGAGCGGCCGCGACCCGGGAGAAGCCCACTCGTGCCCTTGGCGAAGAGCTTTCCTCGGAATCAGCAGCCGCCCACCTCTGTGTATTTCTCGGTTTTTGGGATCACTGTCAACCACTTGATGTTCCTTTTTATTTCTTTAGAGTAGGCTCCACACAGGGAGCTCAATGCGGGTCTCAAACCCATGACGCTGGGATCAAGACCTGAGTTGAGGTCAAGAGTCAGATGCCCAACCGACTGAGCCACCCAGGTGCCCCTAAATCAGATGTTTAAAACATTTTTTAAAATGTTTATTTTTGGAGAGAGAGAGAGAGAGAGAGAGAGAGAGAGAAGGAGCAAGGAAGAGAGGGGCAGAGAGAGAGAGGGAGAGAGAATCGGAAGCAGCTCCAGGCTCTGAGCTGTCAGCACAGAGCCCAAGGCAGGGCTCAAACTCATGAACCTTGAGATCATGACCTGAGCCAAAGTCAGATGCTTCACCAACTTAGCCACCCAGGCGCCCCTTAATCAGGTATTTAAAAGTGGGAAAATACTTGCCCGGTTTAAGTGTTTTTTTTTTAAAGAAATAATTAGCTTCATTTCAAAAATAAAAACGTTAGCTTCACGATATTCCACAATATGTTTTTTCTCTACATTATAAAAACTAAGGCAGCTCGAAGGCAGTTTAGAACCCACATGTCAGCGAAAGGATCTGCACCGAAGGCACATCATTCGGAATACCTGGTAATTTCCCTTTGCTGGGAGCTGATGTGAATTTAAATTATGCACAATGAACGTCGCGTCTTCCCCCATTTATGTCAGTGACTCAGGGATTCTGTATGTTGAAGGCAGATCTTTGGGCTTGAAAGGCTCCTTCAAGCCGGTGTGAGTCCCTCGGTCCCCGTGGGAGACGTCAGCTTGATTGATCCGATGGCTTGTGGACGCTGTGGCGACAGGGAGGCAGGCCCCTCCCACTGCAGCCTCGCTCAGAAGGTGCACCTTTGTTTTCTGTCTTGTGTCGCCAGCTCAGGTCTGCTCTGACCAGCGCCTTCATTGGGGGCGCTCTGGGCCTACAGAGTGGGCGGCAGACGCGCCCCGGACGGTGCTAAGTGCCCACTGAACCGGGCGGTCCATGGCAGGGGTGGCCTATGGGTCTCACGCAGAAAAATCCAAACAAACGGGGTCCCAGCATCAGTGGAAACAAATGCAAGAAGGTGCCCTTCCCACTGCTAGTTCATGGGAGGGGGTTCGGGTAAAAACACGTCCCAGCACCGGGGTGGCGCACGTGGGGGTGCAGACGCGCTATGGCAGCTCCTGGGACCACACAGTTGGGGTGAACACATGTCCCAGGCAGTCCCTGTTCCGGGAACTTGGTGGCCGAGCAGGTGCAGGCGGACCCCCGTCACAAAGTTCCAAGTCCCGTCTGGCCACCTCACCCCTCCCCGGCCTCAGGACCGCATGAGGTTCCCAGGCTGAGTGTGTCTCCTCATCCCTGAGATAGGAGCCACTGGTCCCTGCTCTGCCTGCCACCAGGGGCGAGGAGGACACCAGAGGGACGAAAGCTCGGATTGTCAACGCGTCTACATGTATGTGACCTGTTTTCACCACTGAGCTTTTGAGAGCTGGGAAATCAGGTCCGAGGGGGGCCTGGATGGAAGGCTGAGGAGGATGGGCTAGGCTGTCAGGGGCCCTGCTGTCCTGGTGCCTCTGTCACCAGCGAGCCCCGGCTCAGCGCCGGTCCCTCGCGGCTGCTGCCCTCTGCTGGCCAAGCTGGGGCGAGCAGGAGGAACACTGCGGGGACCGACAAGTTGGGGCTCCTGGGAGATGGTTGTCCCTCTGGGAAGCCCTTCGCAGTTCATGCCCGAGCTCCGGCCCCGGGAGGACATGTGTGTTTATGGGGACCCCCAGGACCCATGGGCCCATGAGCGCCCGTGTGGAGCACCATGCGATGCAGAGCGCTTTGTCTTTGCCTGGGAACTGGAGGAGAGAGACCATCAGGATCCGTGCCAACAAGAGCTGTTCTAGAATCCTCCGCCCTGGTGGAGGTGAGGACAGGCCACCTGTACAGCTCTGAGAGCTGCCCTGTGCCCTACGTCAGCCCCTCTGTCACGGGCCTCCGTGGACAGTGCTTGTGGCTGGCCCTTTGGGAGCCACGGGTTTCAAGGGCGTGGCTCTTGAAATACAGTCTCTGCACAGAGGCCTCTGGCTGGCCCCAGGGCCCAGGTCCGCTAAGATGTTTGTCATTTGATGTTTTGATGAATGTGATGCACGTCCTGGGAGGAAGGCACCCTTTATTCTTATTTGAACTTTAAAAATTGAGCCTCGACCCCTAGAAGAGAAGGCACAGGTTGTCTTGCCCCGTCTGAAGCCTAGGGCGTAGGCTGAGAGGGTCAGAGCTGAGGCAGGTGGCATTGTCTGCCCTGAGACGGGTCTGGCCCAGGCCACCAGGGCAAGTCCACGGGCAGGGAAGGTCTTCCTTGAGGGCCACTGGGAATGGTTCTGCCCCAGCCCCCCGGAAGCCAGTAATGCTGGCTGGCCCCTTCCCTGTGGCTGGGACACCAGCCCTGCTCCTGACCCCCTGCAGGGACTCAGCCTTGCCTCCACGGGACAGAGCAGATGAGCCATGGGGGGGGGGGGATGGTAACAACGAAGGTTTCCAACATGAGAGATACAAATATAAACCAAAGAAGTTAAATGGAATCCTGTAAGATTATATCATTAAGGCTGTGGCTTTACACACACACACACACACACACACACACACACACACACACACACACGCACACACACGCACACACACGCACTTCCTGGCTCTGTCCACAGAACGACCCAGAAGCAGTGACTCCTGAATGGCATGAGCATCTCTGTGCCTGAATTTTGGTTTCTAAACAACAGTTCCCCACTAAAAGGGAGGCCCCTCTAAATATGGTGGGGAGCAAGGATGAGGGAGGCCACGAAGCGATGAAGAAAGAGGCCGTGTCCTGAGAACCCCAGGCCCCCTGCCAGGGACACGGGCTGGTGCCCACCTGCCTGTGCGTGAGCGCCCCCCAGAAGGCCCTGGAAGGACACAGGAGGGGGGAGTCTGTCCCGGGGCCCCCTCAGAGCCGTCGCAGGGGCTGCCAGGAGGCCCACCTTCCACTGCCTGCTGAGACCCCCGGTGGGCATGGGGTCCCTTAGGGCCGGGGTGGCCCTGAGTCCTGGCTGGACATGGGGCTTTAGCTGTAGTTGAGGGGGCCCCCAAATAGCATAAGCCTAATGAGGTATTACATGCTCAGCAGATAGAACAGAACTTATTTAAAAAATCTACTTTTAAAAGGTTGTTTTTCCTTTAAGTAAAAGATGGTTTGAGTAAATCCAACTTGTTTCCTCAATGGCCTGGTGACGTTTCCGGATTAAAGGAAAGGCTCAAGTGGCATCGGGGACTGGCATTGGGGCACTGTGGGTGCCCTGGGGGTGGGGGGATGGAGGAGGGTGAGGACACTGAGGGGCAGGGAGCACGGAGGGGAGGCAGTGATCAAGGAGCGGGTGAGGGGCCTCTCAGGCCAGGCCCGTGGGATCTGCCTGGAGTGAGGGAAGTTTGGGGCAGATGGGTAAGAAAAGGGGCATCTTCAGGGCACCGGCTAGGGAGAGATGCTTCCTGAAGTTTGCTCCACTACTAATCCTGGAAAATAACTTCTAAATCGGTTTAAAAGACAAGGACTTTTGCTGTCACAGTAAATGTAAAATAAGCGGAACTTCCCGGCTGACAAAGGACATCCGCATGATGACAACTGTGAGAAACCTGATGTGTTCCCAGGTCAGGAGGAAGCAAGGACGTCCCCCACCACCCCTTTTTGACGCCACACTGGGAGTCTCTGAGGATGCAGTAAGCCAAGAAAAGGAGACAAAGACATACGGTTTGGGAAGGAAGAAACACAACTGTCCTGGTTCACAGATGGCAGGACTGTCTGCGTAGAGAATCCAAAACAACTGACACAAAACTCCCGGAACTAGTAAGACATTTGGCAACGCTGCAGATCCAAGGTTAGGCACAAAAGCCCCTGGCTGCCCATTCAGCGAACAACTAGGATTTGAAATTAAAGACATGACACTATTTACATTAACACCAAAAAAAGAAAAGAAAGGAAAACTTAGATACAAATCTAACAACATATGTACAAGATCTGTATGAGGGAAACAACACAACTGATGAGTCCGCTCAGAGAACTAAATGGATGGAGAGGAATCCCATGTTCATGGATGGGAAGACTCAATAATGTCAAGACAGCGGTTCTTCCCAACTTGAGGTAGAGACTCAGCACAATCCCAACCCAAATCCCAGCAAGTTATTTTGTGCGTATCGACAACCCGCTGCTAACGCTTATGTGGGGAGGAGGCAAAGGCCCAGAATCCCCCCCACCCCACCCACAGCACTGAAGGAGAACGAGGTTGTAGGACTGACACTGCCCGACCTGAAGACTCGAGGTAAAGCTACGGTAATCAAGATGGCACGGGGTTGGCAGGGAAGCAGACACATGGTCAGTGGATCGGAGAAGGACCCACGTAAATACAGTCGACTGATGTTTGGCAAAGGAGCAAAGGCGGCACAGCGAGCACAGATGGTCTCTTCACCAGACGGTGCTGGAGCCGCCGGGCGTCCACTTGCAAAAGAGTATCCAGACCCAGACCGACACCTTCACAAAAGTGAACTGAAAGTGGGTCACAGGACTAAATGTGAAACGCAAAACTCTAAATAAAACTTGTAGAAAATGGCATAGAAAACGTGTGTGACCTTGTGTTGGCAGGGAGTGTTTAATTTTTATACCCAACGTGGGTGCGAACTCACACCCCACCACGAGTCTCAGGCTCCACCGGCCGAGGCACCCAGGCACCTCTGGAGGTGAGTTTTTAGATGCAGCACCCAAGGCACAATCTGTGAAAGAAAAATGTGTACACCGGATTTAATAACAATGAGAAAAATTCTGCTCTGTGAAGAATGCCTTGGGAGAATAAAAATATAAGTCACAGGCTGCTAGAAAATACGTGCAAAAAAACATTTGGTAAGGGGCTTGCACACAAACCCTACTGAGGAGCCTGGGACAGCAGACAGCCTGGCGTGTCGCTGTCCTGTGACCACCGTAATAAATGACGCAGGCTTGGCAACTTAAAACACCAGAAACGGGCTCTCTCAGAGGTTTGGAGGCCGGAAGTGTCCGGACAGGTCCCTGGGCGAACTGCAGCCCCGTGGCTGGCCTGCGGGGTGCCCTGGTCAGCCCCCTCCCATGGGCAAGGCTCCCTGCCAGTGGGCTGAGAAAGCAGGAGCTGACGGTCTCACGTGGCCAAAGTGCAGACGCAGGGACGCCTGGCCCCAGGGTGCTGACCTGGGTGCTGAGCTGGGCTCCAGGGTGGATGGGGGGCACCCCTGCGTGGTGTCCACCTGTGACATTTCACACCCTCCATCTGGCCTCAGCAGATGGGCATTGGGATGGTGGTAGGGTC
>PJEM01011096.1:0-56655 GCA_004023845.1 Helogale parvula
CATACCTTAGAGCTCAGTTAGTAGCACCCATTAAACTTCCTGGCAGCATGAATAAAGACTCAGAGACCATAATTTTTATATCTGCCAATGGCATCAAGTTGACAGTGCCATTCTATACACTGGAAAACAAAATCAGTGTTCAAAAAGAGGTCTATGGATTGGAAAAATAAGAAATAACAAGATCAAACTTAAACAACTATATTTAAGGCTCTATATCTTGGTTCTAAAAAGAAATAAGATGAAAATAAAGGGAACATGTGTATTGAGAGTAATTAATGAGGGGTAATCCACCCCAAGGAGTGTAGGGGACACTAGCTCAATATATGCCAACAGTGTGTGACATAAGTAAATGCTAAAAGCCAGCGCAGTATTTGGCTGCATTAATAACTATCTTTGGTTTTTGCCAAAGAAAAGGAATAGTCACACTGGTGTTTCCTGTACAGACTACATATGGAGTATATCCAGGTAAAGTAGGGCTCTCAATCTTGGCACTGTGGACATATTTCTTTGTTGTAGGGGCTGTCTTGAGCCTTAGCGGATGTTTAGCAGCATCCCAGGCCTCTACCCACTAGATTCCACTAGTATCCGCCCTCAGTAGTGACGACCAAAAATGTCTGCAGACATTGCTCATTGTCCCTAAGAGGCAAAATTGCTTCCACTTGATAACCACTGAGTGAGAAGTGCCTTAGCAGACAACTGCCCTCACTTTTAAGGTGTACTTTGGTGTAATGGCTAAGAGTGTAGACTAAAGAACCTGAGTTCAGTCCTGACTCTGACAATTATTTCTCTGACTTTAGGCAAGTCTCTTAACCCCTCTGTGTGTTGGCCTCCTCATCTATAAAACAAGGATAAAAAAATACCAGAAGAATTTAACTCACTGGGTTATTGTAAGAAGTTAATGAGTTAACATACATGCTTGCACATGATTGCTGTTATACAAACACTAGCTATTATGGATCAGTCTACCAGCTTCTTAATGAGAGCCTCAGAACACTTCTCCGATTCTCATTTTCCAGCTTCTTAATGAGAGCCTCAGAACACTTCTCCAATTCTCCTCACCACCACCCCCATCAGCATGCTGAAGGCTCTCCTAAGAATCTTGAGTGTGAGACCAAATAGCAAAGAAAGGGGAGAAGAGCAGGCAGGGAAGAAAAAGGGGAGGAGAAAGGTAGGAAAATGAGCAATGAATGCCAGTCCTCAACTTTCCTTAGACCCTGTACAAAGAGATATTGGATTAGAAAAGTGAAACGCTTAAAAAGGAAAATAAAACTGTTGCTTTATGCTTTAAAGTACTTTCATGCAAATTAATAGGTTTAGCATAACCTGGAAAGTGATTTCAAAATCAGAGAGAAACAGCCAGGAGCACCGGCTGAAATATTCAGCCAACTTTGGCTGTGAGCTACTTTATGCCATAGTAGAGTTCTCCACTGTCTCCCTGAAGCTTGGCACATGGTAGGCATTCAGAATACACTTTATGGATGAATGAATGAATGTTTTTAAGAATTATTACACAGCTAATTTGTTGAGAGCATGGGGTGTTAGAGATGACTTATTCATAGATCTGGCTACTAATACTAATTAAGGAGTCCCTCCTTTTTATTTTCTTTTCTCTAGTTAAATCTCTATATAATTTGTACACACATTTCAAAAGGTGGAAAAACAGAGTGCCTTTTGATGAAGTTAGTTCTCCAATTATTTATCAGCAGTTGAAGAGTGATCTAGGCTTTTCTGGATATTTCTTACAAATCCTGGTTATAATCCCAAAGAAGTTTTTTCCTCTCAATTTTTACCTTCCTTCTCTTCTTTTTCCTTTAAGTTTTTGTTCCTTCTTACACCAAGCTAAGTGAAGGAAAAGCCTGTGAGGCAGTAAAGTCATTTGTTTTCCTCGAAGGTGGGTAGCAGGGGTAATTGTTGGGGTGGGGAGAATGGGGTACAAGAAGCATCATGCCACCCTCTATGTGTCAGTGCAGTGTCTCAGGGGTCAAATATCAAAGATCTGTAAAAGTTGGGAGAGAAGAGTCGGTAAACCAGAAAATCTCTATAAACTTTCCAATCCTAACATTTAGTAAACCTGAGCATGTATTATAATAATATTGTAGTAAGATCAAATTTTTCCTTGGACTTGAAACTAGTTCTATGCTAGATATGAATACAAGCATACCCACTCCAAATCCCCCTTCAAGGAAGGACTTGGTGCCCAGCTTGGGGACCATGATAATCAGGGCAATTTCCAGCTTTCAGCTTCTTCAAGGTCAGCTTCAGCCACAAGGAGCTACCTCACCAGTGTTCACACTGTTCCAGGGGCATCCTGCTTCTAGTGACTGAACAAGGAGAGGTACAAAGGCACAGTCATTTCTGTCTGAAGCAGACACCCCAGAGGCATACTTGTACCACAGATGCCTGACCCAAGTTGGCTGAGGCTTTGTCAGGCTTACATCACAGCTCAGTTTCTCCCTCTGCCTAATTCTGCTTAGCCCCTTCTCTTCACAGATGTTTAGCTCTGATAAACATGATATCCCAAGCTCTACTGGAAGCACCCAATTCTGCAGAATCCAGCCTATGACATTTCTATTATGAGTGTAATGGATCAGTTCCTAAATTTTTAATAAACAAATAACTTCTCAAGAGGACTATTTTGAAGAAAAAAATGGGAGAGGTGAGAGAGGTAAGCCCTTATTATGCTAATTGGAAAAACACTGCTTCAATACTTTATGCATTTTAGCCTTGTAAGGAAACACATGCATACCCACTCCATGTTTTCTCCTGCATATGGAGTAGGCGCAGAACAGGAAAGCTGTGGGAGCCAATTAGGGATGTGGACTGTGATCCTCTGTTATGGGTAGAAGACAGAATCAGTGACTGAGAAGGAAAGGTTTTGATTCAGACACTTAAGAACTAAACTTGCCCTGAGTTTGTCTTTTTGAGGCTGAAAAGCAATGGTATGTGGTGGAAGCAAAGAATGAGAAAAGTCAATGCAAATCAGTCAACTAGTACAAGTTGAAGATGGATCTGCTTGTTTCATGTCAAGGAATAAGGTGAAGCTGACATTGCTGATGAGAGGGCAGCCCAAGGAAACATAAAATCTGTTTCCAAGGCAGTATAGAAGAGTTCAGAAGTGATCTTTACTGCCTCTTTTCTACAGGGAAATCAACAATGAGAATAGGACAGCCAAACAAATCTCTGAATTTGTTTCTCAGAACCCACAAAGTTGTTCTATCCCCTATAAAAAAAAAAATTCTGCTCAGAGAGAATCCCATATGAATATCATTACCGCACTGAAGGTGTGTTCTGTTTGTTACAGTAAAATTAAGTAGGAATTAAAAAAGAACTTTGTAGTGCACACGATCACAGGCACCACCTGAAATACACATTTGTTCGGTTATTCAGTTTAAACACACTTTAGAAAGTTTTACTAAATATGGAACTATAATTTATGGTTGATTATTATCAATGTTTATGGCTTTTTTAAGTAAAATGTTGGTAGGAAAATAACTGCATTTGAAACCACTGATAATTTATAACAATGTCAGAGCGTTACCTACAGATACAGAGAAACAAAGGGCCTGGAATTTACTTTCCTCTAAAACAGTCTTTGACCAATTACTGACAAACATAAAATAAGAAAGTCCAGCTCCCTATCTGGGGGTTGGAGTGAAATCTAGAGACACTCCCATCCACAGGTTTAACTAAACTCCAGGGCTCCCCTACAGGATTAGGCTGAAGCTTCCCCCTGAAAGACTTTGCCTGAAACCACATCCCTAATTGGCTTCCACAGCTACCCTGTCCTTTACCCACTCCATTTGTAGGAGAAAACATGGAAAATAAAAGCAGAAAAACAGAGAAAATGCTTCGATGTTAAATTTTAATTACAAACATCAATTTGAACTCATGATTTTTTAAAATGTATTGCTGGGGTACCTGAATGGATCAATTGGTTAGCCATCAGACTCTTGATTTCAGCTTAGGTCATGATCTCACATTTCATGGGTTAGAGCCCCATGAAGGGCTCTGTACTGAGCATGTAGCCTGACTGGGATTCTCACTTTCTCTCCCCCTCTGCCGCTCCCCCTGCTCATGCACTCTCTTGCTCTCTCTCTCTCTAAAATAAAATAAATAAAAAGATTTGTAAATATATAAAGATTTGTAAATATATATTATATACAATATAGATTAAATATTTCTTCCTATCTCTGTTCACTGAAAAAAGTCAGAAAGCAAGAAGAGTTCAGTAGGAATGAAGATATCTACTCTTAGGTCTTGGTTTCAAATTCTCCACTACTACACACACTAGAATTCCTTGAAAGTAAAATAGCTGATTTTAGATCTTGGAGAGGAAATGCATAAGGTAAGTCAAGGGCATCTTGTTATATCATAAAGCTAGAAAGCACTCAAAGACAGATTCATAACAAAAAGACCCCGAAGCCAGCTTGAAGGGGCTTCCATTGGCCTTTGAAACGAATGCATATATAAAAAAGAATAATGATTGTAATGGATGCACTGAGTAAATAAGCATCCATGAACCCACAATTAAACTCAAGAAAGAAAGACAAAAGAAAGAAAAAAAAAGAAAGCTCTTATTTCATAATAAATGTAGAAGTATTGGTGGAAATCAGAAATTTACATTTCTACCCCTATTGAAAAAATTGATTTGGGATTCTGAATGAACACTAAAACCATGGAGTAAAAAAATTGTCTTCAGTACTGAGTTTTCCCCACAGATTAACTACAAATTCCAAAGCAAAATATACACTTTTATTATACAGCAACCTAGTAATCACCACCTTAACTGAGCAGCCAAACTTGACTTTCTAAGAGCAAAACAACCTGACCTTCAGTGTCTCATCACATGATGCAATATAAAATAGATAATATGTGTAAAATATTCTTGCCAAAAATGTTTAACCTGAGTCTAATCAAACCTATAGATAATTTACAATTTATAAGTGATTTAGGAAATAGTAGCACAAGGTCAATAACCTCATGAGAGAGCAATCAGCAAATCAAGAATTGGAGGAGGGGGGTTACACGACAACTGCCCTGAACTCTTTGAAAATCAATGCCACCAAAAAAAAAAGTAAATGTTCTAGATTAAGAAATACTAAATATCCATAACAACCAAATGCAATGTGTGAATCTCAGTTATGTCATAATTCAAAAGAAGAAAGATATAAGTGATATTCTTGGGACACATAGAAAAATTTGAATGGATATTAAATATTAGATGGGATATTAGATGTTTATTATTTAATATCACAGAATATGAATATGGATTCATTATTCAATATTATAGAACTATTGGTAATTTATTTTTTTCAAAATTTATTCAAATTCTAGTTAATGTATAGCATAATATTGCTTTAAGGGGTAGAATTTAGTGATTCATCACTTACACATAATACTGATTGCTCATTATAACAAGTGCCCACCTCAATACACATCACCAATTTAGCCCTTCCACTACCGACTTCCTTCCATCAACCCTCAGTATTTTCTCTATCATTAAGAGTCTTTCATGGTTTGTTTCCTTCTCCCATATGTTCATCTATTTTGTTTCTTAAATTCAACATGTGAATGAAATCATATAATGTTCATCTTTCTCTGACTGACTTATTTCACTTAGCATAATACACTCTAGTTCCAGCCACATTGTTGCAAATGGCAAGATTTCATTATTTTTGATGAAAGTAATATTCCATTGTGTGTGTGTGTGTATATATATATATATATATATTCTATATCTTCTTTATTTATTCATCAGTTGATGGACATTTGAGCTCTTACCATAGTTTTCCTATTGTTGATAATGCTGCTATAAAGCATCAGGGTAAATATACCCCTCCAAATCTGTATATCTGTATCTTTGGGTAAATACCTATTAGTGCAATTGCTGGGTCATAGGGTACTTCTATTTTTAACTTTTTGAGAAACCTCCATACTGTTTTCCAGGGAGGTTACCACAAGTTTCCATTTCCACCAACAGTGTAAGAGAGTTTCCCTTTCTCCATATTCTTGCCAATATCTTTTGTTTCTTGTGTTATTAATTTTAGCCATTCTCACAAATGTGAGGTGGTATATCACTGTGGTTTTGATTTGTATTTCCTTGATGATGAGTGATGTTGAGCATCTTTTCATGTGTCTGTTAACCCATCTGGATGTCTTCTTTGGAAAAGTGTCTATTCATGTCTTCTGCCCATTTATTTACTCATTATTTGTTTTTTGGGTGTTGAATTTGATAAGTTCTTTATAGATTTTGGATACTAATCCTTTATCATATCATATATGACATTTGCAAATATCTTCTCCCACTCTGTAGGCTGTCTTTTAGTTTTGTTGATTATTTCCTTTGCTGTGCAGAGACTTATCTTGATGAACTCCCAATAGTTCATGTTTGCTTTTTTTTCACTTGCCTCTGGTGACTTGTCTAGTAAGAAGCTGCTCTAGCTAAGGTCAAAGACGTACTGTCTGTGTTCCCCTCTAGGATTTTTATGGTTTCTTGTCACACATTTAGGTCTTTCATTTATTTTTAATTTATTTTTGTGTATGGTGTAAGTAAGCGGTCCAGTTTTATCCTTCTGCATGAGGCTATCCAGTTTTCCCAACACCATTTGTTGAAGAGGTTGTCTCTCTTACATTGGATATTCTTTCCTGCTTTGTTGAAGATTAGCTGAACATATATTTTTGGTTCCCTTTCTGGGTTTTCTATTCTCTTCCACTGATCTATGTCTTTGTGCCAGTACCATAATGTCTCAAGTACAGCTTAGCAATATAACTTGATATCCAGAACTGTGATTCCCTCCAGCTTTGCTTTTCTTTTTCAAAATTGTTTTGCCTAATTCAGGGTCTCCTGTGGTTCCATAAAAATTTTAGGATTGTTTGTTCTAACTTTGTTAAAAATGCTAGTGGTATTTTGATAGGGATTGCATTAAATGTTTAGACTGTTTTGGGTAGGATAGACATTTAAACAATGTTTGTTCCTCCAGTCCATGAGAATGGATTTTTTCCCATTTCCCTGTGCCTCTTCAGTTTCTTTCATAAGTGTTCTATAATTTTCAGAGTACAGATCTTTTACCTCTTGGTTAGGTTTATTCGTAGGTATCTTATAGTTTTTAGTGCAAGTGCAGATGGGATCAATTCTTTGAGTTATTTTTCTGCTGCTTCATTATTGGTATATAGAAATGCAACAGATATCTGTACATTTTATATCCTACAATTTTGCTGAATTCATATATCAGTTCCAGCAATTTTTTGGTGCAGTCTTTCAGGTTTTCTACCTAGGGTATCATGTCATCTGCAAACAGTGAAAGTTTGGCTTCTTCCTTGCTGATTTGGATGTCTTTTATTTCTTTTTGTTTCTGATTGCTGAGACTAAGACTTCCAGCATTATGGTAAATAGTAATAGTGAGGGTGAAGATCCCTGTCTTTTTCCTGACTATAGAGGAAAGGCTCAGTTTTTCCTCATTGAGAATGATATTACCTGTCAGTCTTCCATATATGGTCTTTATTATGCTGAGGCATGTTCCATCTATCCCTACTTTGTTGAGAGTTTTTATAAAGAATAGATGCTCTAGAGGAGTTAATATGGCAAAGGAGTAGGAAGACCCTAGGCTAGCCTTGCCCCTTAAACACAGCTAGATAAATATCAAATTATTTTGAACACCCAAGAAATCGATCTGAGGACTGAGAGAGCAAAATGCACAACTAGGGGTGGAAAAAAACAAACCAACCAACATCACATTGTGGAAGTAGGAGCTGTGGAGAATTGATTTAGGGGAGAGAATAGCTGCAGGTGCTGTGATGAGGAGGCGGCCCTGATCGCAGAAACAGAAGTCAGAGAGAGTGCTTGCAGGGAATTTCACAAGAAAAACTCTTTCCCAAAATCACTAATGGAGAAAAAGAGAGGGGCTGTATACTGCTCATTTTTATAAACGGTGGGGCACAAAGGTTTGCACCATCATCAGGGTCACACCTAGAAAATTTAGTGGTGCTCCCATGGGGAAGGAGGCTGGAGACCTGGGAGAAGGCAACATGAGCTGAAGATCCCCTGAGCTTCACAGGGAGAAGCAGTTCTCCTGCTTCGAGTGCATTTGGGAGAGGGGATACAGCCTCTCTGGGAGCAAAAGACCCAGTGGATGCCATTGAGCTGCTTCTTTCACTAACATAGAAATGGAGACACTGGCTAATGGCAGCAAGCCTTGGTGCTGGCTTTCTGCTCTGCTTTACCATAAACATGAACAAGTACAAGATCAAACAACTGATTTCTAGGAGAAACCACAACTGGTCACAGTGCACTAAGATCCTTGCCCAGAGGATCAGCGTGGGTTCTTGCCACAGGGATCTCTAAAATTTAGAGTTTTGAAACCAAGTCATGCCCTTGAAATAAAACACAGGAATGCTGTGCCACCTGGCAGGCAGACAGCTCAAATGCACACAGAGTAAAAGTGGGGGTCTGACAGAAGCCAAGGACACAAGAGAAGTGATTGTCTGCTTTTCTGTGAGGGCTTCCTGAAGAGCGGTGGGCCTGAGCTCCTTATCCAGGGATGAGAGAGCCCAGCAATACTATTTTCACCCCATGCATCAGCACTGACCTACTTCAACGAGCAAAACAGTGCCACCAAGTGGAAGTTCACGCTGCTTTCACCAAGCCACAACCCACTGTGTCCTGCAAGTGCATCTCCAATATGGCAAGTCTGCCTGAGAATCAGTGCAGCAGGCCCCACCACCAGAAGACCAGCACAAACCCCTTACATGTACCAAGTCTACCGATCATAGAGTGCTGCAAAGCTTCAGCTCTAGGCAAAATAGGATCTAGTTTTCTTTGTTTTTGTTTCTCCAACTTGGGATACAGAAAAAATAAATTATGTTTGGAACTAGTTTCTTTTAACAAGCTGACCAAACACACCTAGGATCTAGCTTCCTTTTTTTCTGGGGACCTTGACTATATGACAAGATGGAGGAATTTAGCCCAAAAGAAAGAACTGGAAGAAGAAACATCCAGGGATTTAGCCAATATGGATATAAGTAAGATGTTTGAACAAGAACTTAAAACAACAATTATAAGGATATTAGCCAGGCTTGGAAAACCTTAGAAGACATGAAGACATCCTTTATTGTAGAGATAAAGGAACTAAAAACTAGTTAATCTGAAATTTAAAATGCTTATAACCAAGATGCAAACCCAACTGGATGCCATGACACTGAGGATGGATGAAGTAGAGGAACAAACCAGTGATATAGAAGATAAAATTTTTTTAAAAAGATAAAATTATTCAGGGTATCTGGGTGGTTCAGTTAGTTAAGTTTCCAACTTTTGGTTTCAGCTCAGGTCGTGATGTTATGGTTTCATGGGTTCAAGTCTCATGGATACCTCTGTTAAGACAGCATGGAGCCTACTTGGGATTCTCTGTCTCCCTCTCTCTCTGCCCCTCCCCCACTCACTCTGTCTCTGTCTCTCTCAAAAATAAATAAATAAACTTAAAAAAAAGAAGATAAAATTATGGAGGAAAATGAAGTTGAAAAGAAGAGGGAAAGAAAAGTATTGAGGGGGTCCTGGGTGACTCAGTCGGTTAAGTGTCCAACTTCTGCTCAGGTCATGATCTCACAGTTTATGAGCTCGAGCCCCACATTGGGTTCTGTGCTGTCGGCTCGGAGCCTGGAGCCTGCTTCAGATTCTGTGTCTCCCTCTCTTTCTGACCCTCCCCTGCCCATGCTGTCTCTCTCTGTCTCTCAAAAATAAATAAAAAACATTTTAAAAAAAGTAATCAGAAAACTCCTAACAAACGGAAGTCCAGAAGGAGATGGCTTCACAGGTTAATTCTACCAAACATTTAAAGAAGAGTTAATCCCTATTCTTCTTAAACTAATCCAAAAACAAAAAAAGGAAGAAAAACTTCCAAATTCAGTCCATGAGGCCAGTATTACCCTAATACCAAAACCAGATAAGATGCTACTAAAAAAGAGAACTATAGGTCAATATCCTTGATGAACATAGATGTAAAATTTTTCAACATAATACTAGCAAACTGAACTCAACCATATCTTTTAAAAAACCATTCACCATAGTCAAGTGGGATTTATTCTTGGGCGCCAAGGGTGGTTTAATATTTGCAAATCAAGCAATATGATACATCACATCAATAGGAGAAAAGATAAGAACTATATGATCATTTTAATAGATGCAGAAAAAGTATCCGATAAAATACAACATTCATTCATGATAAAAATCCTCAACAAAGTAGGTTTAGAAGGAACATACCCAACATAGTAAAGACCTTATATGAAAAACCACAGCGAATATCATGCTGAAGGGGAAAACTGATATCAAGAACAAGACAAGGACGTCCATTCTCACCACTGTTATTCAACATAGTCCTGGAAGTCCTAGACACAGCAATCAAACCAGAAAACGAAACAAAAGACATTCAAGTCGGTAAGGAAAAAGTAGAAGTCATTATTTGCAGATAACATGATACTTTATATAGGAAATCCTAAAGACACTACCAAAAAACCGCTGGAACTAATGAATGAATCAAATCAATGATGCAAAATCAATCTACAAAAAATGTGTTGCATTTCTATCCACCAGTAATCAAGCAGCAAAAAGAGAAATTAAGAAAACAATCCCACTTACAACTGCACACGAAATAATAAGATTCCTAAGAATAAACCTAACCAAAGAAGGGAAAGAACTGTACTCTAAAAACTGTAAAAAAAAAAAAAAAAAGATATCAATAAAATAGGATAGAAAATCCAGAAATAAACCCACAATTGTATGGTCAAGTAATCTTTGATGAACAAGGAAGGAATATTCAATGGGAAAAAGACAGTCTCTTCAACAAATGGTTTTGGGATAACTGGACAGCAACATGCAAATGAATGAAACTGGACCACTTACTTACACTATACACAAAAATAAATTCAAAATGGATGAAAGATCTAAATTTGAGGTAGGAAACTATAAAAATCCTAGAAGAGAATACAGGCAATAACTTCTTTGACATTAGCTGTAGCAACTTTTTTCTAGGTATGTTTCGTGAGGGTAGGGAAACAAAGGCAAAAATAAACTAATGGAATTACATCAAAATAAAAACGTATGCATAGCAAAGGAAACAAACAACAAAACTAAAAGGCAACTTATGGAATAGGAGAATATATGTGCAAATGACATATCCACTTGAAAGGGTCAGTATCCAAAATATATAAAGAACTTACAAAACTCAACACCCCAAACCCAAATAATCCAAATAAAAAATGATCAGATATGAACATTTTTCCAAATAAGAAATACAGATCAAATATCCAAAAGACACATAAAAAGATGCTCAACATCACCCATCAACAGGGAAATGCAAATCAAAACTATGGTGTTAATTACACCTGTCAGAATCTCACACCAATCAGAATGGCTAAAATCAAAAACACAAGAAATAACAGGTGTTGGTGAGGATGTGGAGAAAAGAAAACCCTCTTGCAACTGTTGGTGAGATTACAAACTGGTACAACTACTGTGGAAAGCAGTATGGAATTTTCTCAAAAAGTTAAAAATATAACTACCTATGATCCAGCAATCTGACTCCTAAGTCTTTACCCAAAGAATATAAAAACACTAATTCAAAGGGATACTTGCACCCCTATGTTTATTGTAGTATTATTACAATAGCCAAGATACAGAAGCAGCCCAAGTGTCCATCACCTGACAAATGGATAAAGAAAATGTGACATATGTGTATGATAGAATATTACTCAGCCATTAAAAAAAAATAAAACCTTGCCATTTGCAATGACATGCATGGAACTAGAGAATACAATGCCAAGCAAAACCAGTCACACAGAGAATGACAAATAACATTATTTCACTTATGTGGGATTTAGGTAACAAAACTGATGAACATAGGGGAAAGGAAAAAAGAAACACACTTTTACAGAGAACAATCTGATGGTTACCAGAGTGGGGAGGGGACGGTTAGAGAGGTGATGGGAATTAAGGAGTGCACTTGTGATGAGCACAGGATGATGTACTGAACTGCTGACTTACTATATTGTACACCTGAAACTAATATAACACTATATGTTAACTATCTGGAATTAAAATAGAATCTTAAAAAAAGTAAATGGAGGTACATCATTCAACAGTATACCACTCATCAATAAATAGAATATATGTAGTAATGTATGTAATATATGCAATAACTTGGATAAGTATCCAAATCATTATGCTAAAGAAAGAAGCCCAACAGAAAAAAATGATGTTTTAAAAATTATTTCATTTACATGACATTCTAGAAAAGGCAAAACTATAGGGATAGAAATCAGATCACTGGTACAGAGACTGGGAAGAGGAAGAGACTGCCAAGGAGCAAATGGAACAGTTTCGTATAGTGGAAATATTCTATAACCTAATAGTGGTGGTTTTTACATGACAACATAAATTTGGTAAAACTCATTAAACTGTGCATTTAAACAGTGACATTTGTTGTATGCATATTATGCCTCAGTAACTCTGAATGAAAATAAACTGTATAAAATATATATTCTTGGTAATTTCTTAATATACTTTCTTATAAAAGGAAACAAGAAAATCCCTATAAGAAACTCTTCCCCTTAACCATTTCTTATTTTACTCTCCATTTCTGATTTTCTTTACGCTGTTAAAAGAGAAAATATACAGTTTTTACAGTAGAAAATGATTGGCATTAGAAGTTCAATATATGTATGTGCCCACAAATGAATTATCTTAACATCTTTCTATGATGTTTCCCCCCAAAATTTCCTTATACCATAACAAGCAAAAAAAAAAAGTTGCAACATTATTGTGTTATTTCTCCAGAAATCTGGATTCTGGAATGCTACTTCACTTTGCACAATTCTAAGAAACACATACTAGAACAGTACGCCAGTGCATTTTCACAACAACAAAAAACTGTTCCAGTGGCTGAGATCTAGGGCCGAGGGGAACAGAGAGAGTTTTCATATATTGTATTTAATCATACTTGGGAATACATGGTTGACAGGAGGATAAGAAAAGGGTTTCAGAAATAACAAAAAAGAAACAGGTGAGTTTAGAATCCCTAACTCTCTGGCCTCTTGTAGATTTAATTATTTCGGAGAGAGAGAGAGAGAGAGAGAGAGTCCTAACATAGGCAGTCCAACACATCTTTTCTACTCATGCTGTGACACAGCTGTCTAGGTAGGATGAAAGCATATTAATTCACTTACAAGTCCTCTTCATAATCAAATAAGAGGCTGAGAAGAATGGAAGGGGTGATAGTGGGAATTTGAGCAGTACTGTTTTTCAAAATAATGCAATGAGAGCCCTCTTATCTGAGGTAACCGGGACCCATTGGTAAATGGATAAAGTAAAAGTCAGTAAAAAAGGAATCATACAAAGTGATGCATTCTTTAGAATTTTTGTTTTAACTTAAATTATACAAGTCCATATTTATTCACCAATCTTTTGATGTGGGACCAGGGCCTTCACTTTTAATATGATAGTAATTAAAACGATCTGATAGCAATATTTATTAGCAACTTGCCTTTAGCAAGTCTTTCCAAAACATTCTGTTGATCCTCCAAAGAAACAATTCTCTTTTCACACTTATAATTCTTTGGTTTATATAATATTTAACTCAATTACATAATTATAACAGCAAGTACAACTGGCATAAAGAGCTTTGGAAACAAACACAACACACTCATGGGAAGCATATAACTTAACTGGCAGAACAGAGCATGCAGAAGTTTTATATAATCATTAATAGATGTTGAAATTTATCAAAAGCTTGTGCCATATTTATTAAGAGCATCATGAAAGAATTCTTGCTTATTCAATTAATATAGTGAAGTATATTGAAAGCATTTCTGAAATTAACCATTCTTACGTGATCTGATATTTATAATACACTGATGGATTTAGCTATATATGTTATTTAGGATTTTCACATACAGTTCATAAGTCAAGAGGACCTTTAGTTATCTTTCCTTATGCTTCTTTATTTGGCTAAAGGTCATTCTAGCCTAAAATTTTTTTTTGAAAATTTATCTTTCTTTTTTTATAAAACTTATATATAAGATAGTAATTTTCTTCCACAGAAAATTTGGTAGAACTCTCCCACAAAGCCATCTTTCCCCAGCACTTTTGGGGAGTATGAGTAGGGGTAAGGGTTTTTGATCACCACTTCAAATTCCAATGGCCTTTTCCTTCTTAGGCCATTTTGTAATTACATATTCTTTAAAAACCTAGCTCACCTAAGTTCTCAAAATACTTTTTTTATAATAGTCTTTTTAAAAATTATTTTTGTGAAAAGATTCTAGGTTGTGATCTCCAGGGAACTTTAGAAATCCTCTAATATGACAGTCTGTACGTCTCTTTGCACTAATCTTCAAGACCTGCCTCTCTCCGTTCTCGCAAGTAGCCCTCAAGATGGACAGGTGCTGCAGGAGAGGGAAGGCTTGGAAGCTGTCTGTACCCATTGCAAATTCCCACTTCCCCAGCCAGGCCACCACGCTGTTATCTAGCTGTCATTAGGCTGCTGTTTTTTGCCTTATGGTGTCAATAGGGCCAACAATGAGCTACTCAGGTAATTACCAGGGCACAGAATCCTATCTGAAGATTTATATCTAAAATCCAGTCACACCCTATCTACTATCTATGGTGCCCATTCATTCTCGAGGCAACAAATGTAATTAAGCATGTATTTGTGGCAGGATCTGTTCAAAGTACCAAGAAACTCAGTAATGAACAACATATAAAGGAGTTTGCCCTTTTGGAGGTATAATTTAATGCAGCACTGTCCAATAGAAACACAATGCAAGCCAAATGTATAATTTAAAATTTTCTAGTATCTATATTTTTACAAAGAGAAACAGATATTTTTAAATTTAATAATTTTATAGACCATTATATGTTGAAATCCTAACCCCTAGCATTCTAGAATGTGGTTATATTTGGAGAAAGGACCTGTGTGTATATATATATATATACATATATATATATATACACACACACACATATATATATATACACACACATATATATGTGGTGGAATATTACTCAGCAAGCAAAAAGAATTAAATCTTGCCATTTGCAACCACATGGATGGAACTAGAGGGTATTATGCTAAGTGAAATAAGCTAGTCAGAGAAAGACAAATATCATATGATTTCACTTATATGCAGAATTTAATAAATAAAATAGATGAACATAGAGGACAAGAAGGAAAAATAAGATAAAAACAGAGAGGGAGGCAAACCGTAAGACACTCTTAGAAATAGAGAAGAAACTGAGGGTTGCTGGAGGGGTTGAGGGATGAGCTAAATGGGTGATGGGCATTAAAGAAGGCACTTGTTGGGATGAGCACTGGGTGCTATTTGTAAGTGATGAATCACTAAATTTTACTCCTGAAACCAATACTACACTACATGTTAACTTGAATCTAAATTAAAAAAATAATAACAATATTATTAAAAATGAATAAAAACCAATGAGAGAGGCCTCAGAAGAAATCAACCCTGCCAACACCTTGATATTGGACTTCTAGTGCCCAGAACTGTGAGAAAATAAATTTCTGTTGTTTAGCCACAGAATCTAAAGCCACCCAAATCTAAATCTAAATCTACTTTGTTACAGAAGTTCTAGCAAATCCATACAAGTAATATATTTTATTTAGTCAATATACCCAAAATATTACTATCTCAACATGTAAGCAATAAAAATCTGGATTAGTGAGGGACTTTGCATTCCTTTTTTTAATACTAAGTTTTCAAAATCTGGGGAGTATTTTATTCTTGCAGCATATCTCCATTCAGACTAGCCACATTGTAAGTGCTCAATGGCTACCTGAGTCTAGAATAAGTGGAGGTCTAGTGTGTCCAGCCCTCTTCCAAACCAGGCTGCTGTTTCCCACACCGTGAAACCCAGACATGCTCTTTGCTCAGTGTTTCTGAGTTTGTTTGCTTATTTGTTTTTTCAGTTTGCCAGTCCTCCTAACTTCCCTCTGGCTTCTGCAGAGATTTAATGTTGGTATGGTGACAGAGAAAGCAACCCAGGCTGAGTTAATCATCTCGTCAGAAATCAAAATTCCCCCCACAGGACTGGAAGGTTTTTGAAACCTCACTGTTCCTGGCTAGTTAGTATTCAAATCAGAGCACTGTAATGACTCAGTCATCTCCCTGTTCGGCCTTATGCAAGTTTTTCCTGTATTGATAGTTGGGGTTTCCCACAGCTTTAAAAAACAGAGAAACTGAGTGGGACATTCAAAGACTCTAAATGTGCACTGAGAGCTATGAAAAGAAATAATAGCATAGAACCCCTCTTCTCCCAGAGTCCCTGTAGCAAAGAACCACTTCTGTGAAAGACCCTCCTGAGATATAGACAAATAAGATCATTCTTGACCAAAGAGTTTTATTCCCATCTATTAAAAGGAAGAGCCACTTAGTGCTAAACTTCAAACATTCCCTTCGCCTTCATGTTGAACACTGGAGTTTGAGCTTTCATCTACACTTCTGAAGTCTGATTCACTAACATCCTAATGAAAATTTATAATAGTTTTTAAAGTATATGTAATCCAGATATCAGTTCGCATTGACCTATTTCTTAATATCTAGATAAAGATAGATTTAAACCTCCATGTTATGGATTGTAGAAAAATGCAGCGACATCCTTGGGATTTCTGCCCGTTTTAGAGGTTGGGGAGGGTGACGTTCTCAAATGGCTGCCTCGGTTTCCCTGTCTTTGCTGAGTGAATATTGAGATCAGGGACCCTCTCATCACCCACCCCATCCAGCTCAACCCTGCTCTGCTTTGGGTTGTTCTTGTCCTTAATTCCTACCCAGTGCACCTTCTGATCAAGATACTTCGAGTGAATAGAAAATAGTACTGGAGGGACACTTGGGTGGCTCAGGGTGTTGGACGTCTGACTTCAGGTCTGGTCATGATCTCACAGTTTGTGGGTTTGAGCCACACATCAGTGCTGACAGTACTGAGCCCACTTCAGATCCTCTGTCCCCCTCTCTTTGCCCCTCCCCTGCTTGGGCTATCTCTTAAAAATAAATAAACATTTTTTAAAAAGAAAATATTACTGGAGGTTTGGGTTGGGGGGAATCTACATGGCAGCAACAGAAATAATTTCAAATTCAGTGAAAGATATTTGTGTTTTTAAAGGTCCCTTGGCTATTTCTTTGACTTGGGCACCAGCCACCCTCCATATTGTTGCCTTTCTCTCTCCTCCTTCCCTCTTCTCTTTTGTCTCTCCCTTCAGCCCCCTCTAAATCCCTATTTGTTTCTAAGGCACACTACTTCAGTTATCACAAGTTTGCCTCGGCTCTTGCAGACCCCCATACTCTATCCTATGGTCTCACCTTTGCTTCAGGTAGCTTGTCAAGGTAACTTTGCTCTTCTAAACATATCTATAACTCTATCTTGAGAGGTCTCAATTGGCTCAGTTTCACAATTTGAATACATCTGTTCTGTGTTAAGTAATATCCTTTTTTTCTCTTTCCTTCATCTGTCCATCTATCCTGTACTCTTTCCATCCATTACTTCTCCATTTAGTGTCCTATATTCACTCATTGCCAGCATCCCATTTAAAAAATTAAACCATGACATAAACTTCTATGTTTCATTTTCATACTTCTTTGTTTGCACTCTCTCTAGCAAATAGTCAAATGTTAGCTGATACTGTGTTATGTGCTTTCTTTTCCACGGGGTATCAGCATTCTAGTAAAAGAACTAGGACCTTGCCACACTGACCAAAACAAGTAAAAGTGAGTGTATCCTAATCATGAACACAAAGCAGTTATCTAAAAACAAGAGTACTCCCTTTGTCTTCTTGCCTTTGGTGGCCAACATTGGGCATAGAAATTTAGTCTTCTTTATTTATTTTTATTTAATTTTAGATAGAAAACACATACACACAAGTTGGGAAAAAGAGAATCGCAAGCAGGCTCCACACTCAGTCCAAAGCTGGATGGAGAGCTTAATCCCACAACTGTGGGATTATGACCTGAACCGAAATCAAGAGTCAGAGGCTTAATCAGCTGAGCCACCCAGGCACCCTGAAGGTTAGTCTTCTTATAAAAAAGAAATATGATTTCAAGGAGTATGAAATTAAAAAGAAAAAGTGAGCATATGATGTAAACTTGTTTCTATCTTTAGAACCTCAGCATCGTAACCAAAGGGTACCTTGGTTAGATGTACAGCCCAACTGTCTCATAACCAAGGAGACTGGTCCTTCTTCAAGAGAAGGCCTGGGGGAAGGGCTCTGCCATGAAGTGCCAGAGTGTGTGTTACCTTACCCCCTAGGAAGTGGGGTCTGCTCTCCACGGTACCCCCTCCACAGCAGGCAGTTATACCCCCTTTCTCCAAACTTACCCAGTTCAGTAGCTCCTCAATACCTCCCACACAGCGCGTACCTCTTCTACCTTCTGTTACAGTTATTTACCTTCACACCTCTTCTCCCTGTTAGAAATGAATCCCCTGAGGACCTTGGCACTTGCTTTTCCCTCAGATAAGTGTATTTCTGACCAAATGTAATCTTGCCAGAGAGCCTTTCCCTGACCAGCCTATGTAAAATAATACATTCCCCATCACGTCTCTCACCATTCTCTTCTTCATTCTTATTCAGAGCTCTTATCACTACTTGACATGTGATATATTTTTTGTCTGTCTCCCCAGTACATACCCAGGAATACAACTTACTGAGAAAAAGAAATTTTATTGTGTACCCAACTCTGTTTCTAGCTTGTAAAATAGAGCCTTGGCATACAGGAGGCACTGAATAAATATTCATTAAATGGATTAAAAATCAATCATAATATCTATCTGCATACCTATCTATATATCCTCCACAGTACTTAGTACAAGGCCTAGTATTTCTTGAGAACCTAGCAATTACCCTTAAAGGTGGGAAAGGGCCAAAGCGTGGTAGGGAATGAAAAAAAAGAGAAGAAGGATGCATGAAAGGAAGGGGAAGTGAGGAGAAAAGAATGAAGGAAGAAGAAAGGACTAAATGGTCAAATGAATGAATAAATGAATAGGTTTTATTTAAGCAACATATAGCTTTAGAAAATTATGGGAAAGACTACAAGTGTCATTAAAACCAACTGGTACAAGGAAGAAGGCTTAGATAGTGGTTCATTTCTTTGGTAAAGCCATTTACCACAGAAAGTAAGGATACAAGGAAAATTACTGTAGGAGAATGCTATCCTACAGGCTGGCCAAGTGAAATATTAGATGAATTTAGGCATTAGCACTGCTTGGCCATGAGCCACAGAGCTAATTGTTACTTGTTTGAATCTCTTAAGACTGCACCATTAAAACTTGCAATTTTAATATAACGAATAAACATCTGTGAGCTCCTTAATTAGAGGATGGTCTAGCAAATTAAGAAAATTACTTTTTAAAAAAGAGGAAATTAAGACATGGAATCAATCCAGGAAATTATTCAATTGCCTCTGTATAGGACCAATTCATATTTTCTCCCTGCCTCTTTAAATGTCTTTTGGCCGTAAAGCCACTCCTCTTCAGCCCCATCTGACTCTTATCACCCAAGCCATGCTTACCAGCCTTCATGTTCTAGCTGTTCAACCATTAGACACATATAAAGATGGGTTTGTTCTCTAACGAGCAATAAAAGGGCACTGAGGTGCCAATGAAATAGTAAAGCACAGTGTTTAAGAGTTTAGCATCTGAAGTCAGATTTCTGGATTCAGATTCTAGATCTATCTTTTAACTGATATGACCTTGGGCAAGCTATTTAATTCTCAGTTTTATCAGGAAAAAGGGTGATATTAATGCCTATTTCATAGTGTTATAACAAATATGGCATATGCAAAAAATATGGTATATTGTTTATAGTGTTGTAATGTTATATTTAGTCTAGTTCCCAGCAAATAAGTGTTTAATTAATGTTAGTTCTTTTCTGTCTTATTTCTCTTTGTCCTTTTTTTTTTCTTTGACAGGGTAAAATTTCTTAAAAGCATAAACCATGTCTTCTTTCTCCTTGATAATGATTCATTTTCACGATTAAAGTGTTCTAAAATAAAAAGTATGTATTTACTTTAAGGGATTCCATTCATCCCCAGTCAGTAATTTCCACTTATATTTTCCTAAAGATAGCATCCTGTTGTGAAGCCATTAGAAAGATCTCACAGGTTTGCAGGTGGTTTAGTATGCACCTGAATGTTATTTTTAGGTAACAATCTGATCTTTATCATCTCTTTCTCTATTTCTCTCTTTTTCTCAATCTTGCTGTCATTTTCTACTTTATTCCCCTATTCCAAAATGTTACACTGGATATTTGAAATCAAACTCTTCCTAATAGTTTGTTTTATACTCATATATACATATAAACTCAAATCATATTTTCTCATAAAACACAATTGCCTAATTGATGAAAGATAATGTGATATCCTAAGGTTCTGGTCTCTTCACTCCTCCACTTTCTACAGAATAAAAATCCTGTTCCTCTCTTATTAGCAGTAATAAGGGGAAAGAGCATGGCAGACACCCTGCTTTAGAATACTAAAGCCAGAAGGCGAGACAACAGTGCTGACATTCTTGATCCTGGTCTACAGTTCTGACTGAACTTAACAAGTCAAAGATTCTTCCTTGCCCTTGTTAAACTGTAAGAAACCATTCTATTAGTCCACCAACTTCAGTACATTCATTTATCCTGCTTCCATGCTCCATAGTCATCTGGGGATCACAATGCTGTAGGAAGAAAGAATCTCCCATCCATCATGATGCCCATTTGCACTATCACAATCCAGGGACTTCCCATAGAAGAAGAATCAAGAAAGGTTAATAAACAAGAAGAAAAGCTAATGGAAGTCTATACGTTTAAAAAAAAAAAAAAGCACCCACGTCATAGTTTGACAAACACTATGCATAAGAAAAACTATAGTCTTGAGGATTCAGAAAAATAAACATATAGTTACTTTCTAAAGAACAGAGTCACATTTGGGAATCACTGAGGTAATTCCAGTTTCAATGTATTCCCTCTGGAGAAAAATATCTGGATTCATCAAGCTGAAATGCTTCTTATATCTTCTATATTTAAGAACTTGGATTTACTTGAACTTTTAAGTTCACCATCTACCAAAAGTCTAAGTCTGTTTTCTTACATAATCAAAACCTGGGTTTCAGCTGGTATTAATAATACATCTGTATTACCCATAATTGCTTCAAGCTTCATTTTGGCATGATTAAGGGTAATCATAATCCTTTGAAAAGTCCATAGTTTATTCTGTTTAAAGCTACTGTTAGAGATAATGCATTTTCATGTTTCGACCTTCAATTCAATTAATCGGAAATCAAATATGCGTTTCTTTTGATTGCATCAACTTTTACCTTTCATTCCATATACCAAAGTAATAAGTCTGAGTGTCCAGTAGATAGGAATAGATTTATGTGTTTTGGTTACCAAATCCTATAAAAATCCTTAAAATATACACAGTAGTATTACATTTATGCAAAGGTCATATGTAAAGTAGCGTTTTGCCACTCATGACTTCCTTGGAAATGGTGACAATTCCTCAATGAAACTTCTTTCCTACCTTTTAAAAGAACTATTGGCTCTACTCATTTGTTATTGTACTTTCAAGACACCTTTCCTAAGGCTTCAGGAGAAGGAAGAGACCAAATAATGAAGACTTTAGGGTTACTGCCTACATAGCATATACTTTTACCAAAATGCCAATTAATGACTCCAAACCCCCCCCTCCTCCCCAGCACTCCAGTTTCTTAGTTGAAGGACTATAGTCCAGTCCATCTACTGTAGGTCTTACTTCCAAAACAAAAGTATCTGTCATGTTTCCCAAATCAACCAAGCTTCCACCAAGAGGGAAATACCTCCGGTTCCCGCAATCAGCACCCCTCTACCTCTATCCTGCAACCACTCCTCTCAGTGTCCCAGCCTCCCAAAAGAGAATACGCAGGTTACCTGAGGCCATTAACGCCAGGGATTTTTTTTTCTTTCCTTCTTCTTTCTTTTTTAATTAATTAATATTTTCCCCAACCCCATGTCCCCCCATTCACAGGCAAAGGAGCTGTGTATATGGTGTATATGGGTAGATTTACTCTGCCTCTTTTTACTGTACCATCAGTAGAAGAGTACAGTACAGCCCTCGGGTTTTGCTTGGGCTAACTCTCCTCCTAGATTTCATCTCTAAAACCATTATTTCACTAAGTGACTCCAGCACACTGTTACCCTGCTTATCAATAAACAATGCACATCCTAGAACACAGATTTTGTGGTGGATCTACTGCATGCAGGGCAATGCCCCTCCCATAGCATTAGTAAGATACTAACATCTGCAACGACTATGCCTAAAAACAGGATTGGGGTCCTGCTAATAACAAAGCGGGGGGGGGGATGATTCAGGATCCCCATTTCACAGCTAAAGACTCAAGTCACAACAGGCTTTCTATGGCTGCCCTGCTATTATGTGGGCCCAGACCAAACACAAAACTCTGACACAACTGGCACCGAGTGATTATTAATTTTAAAAAATGCGTTCAAAATAGAATCTACTGAGGATGAGAATTCAGATTTTAAGAGCTTACACCAAAGCTCAATCATATACTATCCAAAGAGAGAGCGCCCCTTTCTATATCAACCTGACCAATAATGATTTGATTGCCTATAGAATACAACACTCTGAAGTGTAGTAAAGGATACCTTTGGAAATTCATTATAAAACAACTCCTATGGGGCGCCAGGCTGAATCAGTTAAACATCTGACTTTAACTCAGGTCATACATGATCTCACGGCTTGTGGGTTAGAGCCCTGTGTCAGGCACTGTGCTGACAGCTCAGAGCCTGGAGCCTGCTTTGGATTCTGTGTCTCCCTCTCTCTATGCCCCTCCCCTGCTTGTGCTCTCTCTCTCTCTAAAATAATAAACATTAAAAAAAATTAAAGCAACCTGTATGGAGGCCTTTATAGGTAGAGAAAGAATTGAAATGTGTTAGGTTTTCAGAGAAAAGTGTAGATGTGCTTTAGGAATGGAGGAAGTTTACAAAATGTCCTAAGTTTAACATTACTTTATTCCCTTTACCCATTTCTTACTGTCTCAGGAGAAGATAATAATTCATTTTTCCTTGACTTTTTATAATCATTTACGTGTTTCATAAATTTTTATATGTATTTTACATATACTCTTTAAGATAAATTCTCAAAACAAACATATCTTACTCTGTGTCTCTTATTGCTCTTCCCCATTCTCCATCATTCTTCCTGCTGCTTATTCTGGGGGTCAAATTTTACTTTCTCAACTTTTTCCTTTATGGATATTCTCAATCTCTGTTTCAGGCAGCTTGCCCTAATCAACTATTTGCCACTAATTTCACATGAATAAATTACCTTACAACCATCCTGTTTTAAGTCATATGACTCTTTTCAAAATAAATTATTGAGGAGAAATTATTATCCCTAAAGAACTCAAGTCCAAGAATCCACTGAAGTAATATGAGTGAGGTTTTATACATTTTTAACTGTTTCAGAACAGATGAGACTTGTTTAATTAAAACAAAGCATAGATAAATTCAAAGAAAAGATGGAACATTCTCTGCTTAAGAGCACTTTTATATGTTATAACGAATTTGAAAGTCCTGAGATAATTACAAGCTTTTGCTTTTCTTTGATAATATATGCCTAAGTTGTTTTTATGAGATGCTTTAGACTTTTAGCAGTGAAAATTGCCTACTTACCCAGTGAGCTGTAACCGTAATACATTATCTGAGGGAAAAATCTTAAACAATTTTTGAAGACAACAAATATCAGAGACCTGAAAATGTACTGGTGAGAGGTGTCTGGAATGAAAAAGGAGTGAGCTGCCAGGGCTAAAATAAAGAGGTTTGACTATGTGAACAAAGCAGGCTGGGGGGCGGCGGCGGGGGGGGGGGTTGGTGGGAAGAAGAATTGAGAGAACCTGAGCAACCAACCAGAAAGCCACCGAATATATCTTTCAAACTCAGTCAGCCCCACTGCCCCAGCTTCCTCTATCTGCCACCTTCTTCCTAACTTTTTCCAATTGAGGTCTCAGATAAAAGAGAGAAGATACAGCAAGGGCCAAGAGTCAATCTTGGTATCCAAAGACACCAAGAGAAGGAACAGGAATAATGAGCTTACCAATCAGTTCCCCAAAAGAAGATTATAGAGACTAAGCACCAACTCCAACTTCTGAAGGAAGATAGGAAGGAAGCAATGATTGGAGGTAAGCAGAATTCCAGAGGTAAAAACGATATTCACTAGAAACCAGATATTACATAATCAGTGTTCCTTTTATCCCAACTGTCACCCACAAAGTTACAAGAGTCAAATTACTTCCACAGCCTGATCTTTGAATAATTTAAATACATTACGATCGCCACCCCTGGCAAAATGAAATATGTAGAGAGTGCATACCCATTAGGTTGTATAATCTGTTTATAACTGATCAACAGCCAGCATTGAAAATTTTCATTGCATAAAATTCAGACCTAAAAAAGAATTTTTCCATTTTCACTTTTTAAAATTCCATTGTGCTCCTTGCAAAATTAGTGAGATAAAAAACGTTGTGTACCTTTTTTTTTCTCTCATTGAAGGTCTGGCTAACATACTTCTCCAGCTCTTCCAAAGTTATCTCAAATAGCCCAGTGCCCTCTATCGGCTCTCCTGCCACACTGCTGCTCTATGGCCTCTGCAGCTACCTGGACTGTTGTTGTTGTTATTGTTGTTGTTGTTTCTTTCATAGTTTATTGTCAAGTTGGTTTCCATATAACACCCAGTGCTCATCCCAACAAGTGCCCTCCTTCATGCCCATCACCCCTTTTCCCCTCTCCCCTCCCCCATCAACCCTCAGTTTGTTCTCAGTATTCTGCAGCTGCAACTCTGCAGAGAAATTAGTGGCTTAAGAAAAGTACTGTATAGGGGTGCCTGGGTGGCTCAGTCCTTTGAGTGTCCCAACTTGGGCTCAAGTCATGATGTCACCATTCATGGGTTGGAGCCCCACATCAGGCTTTGTGCCGACAGATCACAGCCTTCCTCAGATTCTCTGTTTGCCTCTCCTCTGCTCAAGCACTCTCTGTCTTAAAAATAAATAAACATTAAAACAAGCCTTTTTATTAATTTTATTTTTTATGTTTATTTATTTTGAGAGAGAGCGAGAGAGCAGGAATGGGGGAGGGGCAGAGAGAGAGGGAGACACAGAATCAGAAGCAGGCTCCAGGCTCTGATCTGTCAGCACAAAGCAGGGCTCAAACCTGCAAACTGTGAGATCATGACATGAGCCAAAGTGGGACGTTTAACCGACTGAACACCCAGGTGCCCCTTAAAACAAATGTTTTTAATTTAAAAAAAGAAAAATGCTTTATGGATTGAACTTGAATCACTTGACAAAACAAAGGAGAAACAGATATCTGGACTCTGAAATCAACCATTAAAATTATTTATGGCAGAGTCAATGATTATGTCCTTGCCCTCTTTTTAAAAAATAATCAATTCAATTCTTTTAAAAAAAACATCTTTGTTACATGACTGAATTACCATTAAGTGTGGATTTACATGACTGGCCTCAGAAGGAGACAGTGAACTGAATCAAATGTAACCAAAATGACCCAGGAAACTCAGAGTGATGAGAGCCCCTCATGCTATCCCACAGTGGGAGGACCTAATTTTCCCCAGACTTTCATCCTCTTAGTCCGAGCTGGGAATGGGCTAAGGGAGTCATGATCTGAGGGAAGGAAGCTCCTTGAGAAAAACAAGTTGAGCACTTCCAGATAGCAGCCCATTCAAACTTCTTCGGTCCCATTTCTTGACAGAACTTTTAATCCAACGGTCTTTGATCCAATGGTCTTTAAATGACATTATAGGGTTACCCTTGTTGGGGTTTTTCTTTTTCCAATAGGAGAGTTTTTCCCCCAGAAAAAGGTTCATTTTACCCTCGTATGTGAAAAATCAGAACTTCCAAATTTGCTACCAAAAACTAGCAAATAATCCAAGAGTAATTTCAATCTAGGACCTATGAGGTCTCCAAGTGAAAAAGAAAAGCCATCACCATCGTCCCCTGATCTGTTCTGACCGATCTGTTCCTTGGGCTAGAAGCCTCATAAGTGACATTTCCTTGCAACACAAGATATCAGGAAATGGTTTCTCTTACCACTAAAATAGTTAATTGTGGTCCTGCCTCAGCAGTGTTGAATTATTTATAAGCCAGGCATTATACAGGGGTTGGAGGAACAGAAATAAATAATACACAGTCTCTGCCCACAAGGATTTCAGTCAAGTAGGATTCAAAGACAAGTAAACATAATTAGAATACGACACTGTAAACTCAGTAATAAAAATATGCACAACATAGGAACAAAGAAGAAAGGGGTCTAGCAAGATCCATGATTCCAAAGTCATAGTTCGTTTTACAGCCCCAAATTCATCACTTTCATTCAGTGAGGATTTGGAGACTACCTGGATTCTTTCATACATTTCTGATACATCATTGCAAAGAAAAAAGTGATGATAAATAGATTAACCAAAATATGACTTACTCATAGCCAGAGAAGCATCAAACACAAATAGCAAGCAACTCAAAAACACAGAGGAGGGAATTTCTAGGAGAGAAGTGTAGGCTATGTCAGATAGAGATTAGGTGAAGGAAAATTCAAACTGAAAGAACAGATTGCTGGATTTGGAAGTAAAGAGGTCACTGCTGAGTTTAAGACCAGCCACTTCAGTAGAATGAATACAAGAAGCCAGGCTGAAAAAGATGTGTTTAAACAGGAAAACGGGAAATGCGGCGGTCACAGTCTTATAAGTGCAGTTACCTTAAGTGAATGCCATGGGAGGCAGCCCAGGGAACATTTTCCTCAGGGACACTGGCCTTCCTGCTGGGGAGAGGCGGAGAGCATGGGCGCCCACTCAGAGTGATCTGGGTGCAAATTCCAGACGTGCCATTTAAATTTTTTTAATGTTTTTATTTATTTTTGATACAGAGAGAGACAGAGCATGAGAGGGGGAGGGGCAGAGAGAGAAGGAGACACAGAACCAGAAGCAGCTCCAGGCTCTGAGCTAGCTGTCTGCACAGAGCCTGATGCGGGGCTTGAACCCACGAATGTGAGATCTGACCTCAGCCGAAGTTGGAGGCTTAACTGACTGAGCCACCCAGGCGCCCCAGATGTGCCATTTAAAGTAGCTTCACTTCAAGCCTCTATAATATTAGGTAGTCACAGCAATTACCTCATCGAAAAAGTACCTAGCAGAAGATAAATAGCTGGAAAGAAATCAGAGAAACCACCATATTTCTTCACTACTAAAACTCGTATTTTAACGTTTCTGAAATCAGGATGCACTATAGTTTAATTATCAACATTTTTCCTTCTTAGCAGCACATAAAATAATGACCTATCTAATAATCAATGGTATCCTAGTGTTTAATGAGAGAGTTAGTCTCTAATACTGGAGCAGTCAGGTAACTAGCCTAGCTTTTTGCAAATGGGCTTATGAAGAAATGTTAAAGTGAATGGTTTGCTTAAATTCACAAGGGCTCAAAAACGTCTTCTGTGTCCTTGCTATTCATAACACAGTCCACAAACAACAGCATCAGCATCACCTGGGGCCTTGTTAGAAATGCAGAATCTCAGGCCCTATCCCAGATCTATCAAATCAAAACTCTCATCTGAACAAGGCTTCTAGACAATTTGTATGTAAAGTCAAGCTTGAAAAGCACTGCGCCAGCATTTTTTATTTAGATATTTTTTAAATTGAAGATATTGGTGTAATTGGAATTTAGATTCATTTCCTTAACTACTCACCAAAATTGTATTCTTTCATTAATAATATAATGGCAAATTGGGATTAAGTTGATGCTTTAAAATCTTTCAACATTTATGATATATCTGGTGATTGATATAACTACATGGAAATCAAAATCTCTGGAAATCACATAACATTTATGCCAAAGTTGGGAAGATAGAGAATAAAGTTTTAATTAATTTTTATTCTTCTGTGGCATTGCTAAATTTGGTTTTTATATTAAGTCCTAGAATGATACATTTGTTGTTGGCCCAGAGAATACCACCCAGATTGAACACTTATTATACACAGGGACTGAGCATTTAAAGACTCAAGTTAACCTGGCCTGACCAGCCCAAGAAAACAATAAGCTGCCAAATATTTGATTGAATATCATACAATTAGAAATAGTGGACTACTATGAAATTTTTTGTGTGGTGACATCTACTGTAGAAAATATAAATCATTAATATTGTTTTTTTGTGATGCCCTGATTAAGAACAATAGTACAATTATGACCAGAGGTAATACAACTTTGATTATCTATTATCCTCTGTGGTGGACTGAATCAAAAGGGAATGCAAAAAAAAAAAAAAAAAGAAAAGAAAGAAAGAAAGGATAGCCCTGAAACGGAAGAGTTAAACCTCCACATAAAGAGTGTGGATTGGCTGCCAGAATGCAAATAGCTGGAGTGATGAATGTGAAAAGATCAGCAGTCCAGATAAACCCCTGGACACTGTTACTTTATAGTGCAAATAAATTAGGTTTTCTATAATTAATGTAGGCAGGAGGAATTGGATTCAAGACTTTTTTTTTTATCTTCTCGGTTTTATTACATTGAACAGGCACATGTGCTCTCTCCATACCCCCGAGGAATCTGGTGTCCATTCCCAGCTTCTTGCTACAGGGGCCCTTTGCCAGCTGGTCAGAACCTAGCCAAGCCCACTCAGGCTCTCTTTCAAATAAGGCCCAATTCTGCTCCATGGAAAACACTCGCTCGCACTCACTCTTCTTTGCCCCATTAAACAATGGGGTACAGGTTAACCTCTAGGCGGTAACCTTTCTGTTGCCCCCATCAGCAAAGCAGTCTATTCTTTCAATGCCCTGGACAGAAGTTACATCCTTGCTTCCTATAACTGGCAGCATCAGTGGACACATAGTAAGCTCTCCAAGTAGTATGTGAAAGCTCTATCTTGGCTTGGGTTACCCCTGAAACAAACACTGAGACAAAGATTCAAGGTCAAGTGGCTTATTTTGGAGATTAGCTCAGAAAACTCTGGTGGAGGAATGGGAAACCTGGGTATGGATGGCACAGTGATGCCCTGTCCAGTTTCCCTCAAGAAGAAAGGCTTCAAGTGTTACCAAAAGAGCCTCAGGCCTCAGCCCACTTTGGAGATTGCCTTGGCTGAAGAAAATTACCTCTTCCAAGGTCAGGCTTCTTTCTAGGCACAACTCACATCCAGTGACTAATCAATGTGGGGTTTAAAATGCCCAACCCACTCCCCAACTCAGGACAACTCTGAAGAGCATTCCAACTCCAGAGCTCCCCAAGGGGTCAGTTGAGACTCTGTTTGGACTGCATTATGGTCCAACTTCTCCCTCTGCTACTCTGCTTCTCTCCCCTCTTTTGCACAGGTATTGATCCCAAAAGAACTCTTTAATAAACACCCTGCATGCTAATGAACCCAATCTACAACTACAGGAAAGGAAAGGAAACCAACATAAGGTATGTTGCCAAATAATTTTCCACTATGGGTAACAAGAGCTCAATCTCACCAGAAAACTTTGAGAAACAGTATGGGACGTGTGCCTTACAAGTGTCCCACCTGAGGAGTAAAGTGGCTGAGGTATTCATTGGTTGAGGACCTAATTCTTCTACAACTGGTCTATGCCATGCACAGTGGATCAGGCTGCAGCTGCAAGAAACAACCCTTAAGGAGAGTCACGGGGCTGGTGCTTGGTTAGTGTGCTGGAGCACACGGGAATGAGAGGCGCCAGCGGAATATGGGTGGGCTCTGACACAGTCCACTTCTAGCCTCCTGCTCCAGCTTATCCCTGAGTACAGTCATCATCCCAGACTAATGTTGCTATAGAAAGAAAAACCAGATATGGAAGAGTACTAGAAATACCCACCATAATCAGGAAGAGATTTGGGCTTAGGACCCAAAGAGTGACCATAAATCAAACATTTATTGAGTAAATATCTGCCAGACATTTCATTTGGCTGTTCTCACTCATCAACTCATTTAATATTCACAACTATTCAATGAGGTCTTTTTATTTAACATACCAGGAACTGAAGTTCAGAGGAGGGAAATTTCCCCAAGTTAGAAGCTTAATCCCACAAAATTCCACATTCTTAACCATAATATACTATTCTACCTCTTTGGGAGCAAGAAATAGATTTTCCCAAAAAGGGAATATTGTTGGTGAGTCTGGGAAGCAAAGAGGCATTATTCCCAAAGCTAAATATCTCTCACTTTTGTGAAAAGTGGAGAAGCAGCACACCCCCCTTCCCCCTGTAGGCAGAGAGCATGGGGGGTAAAAGGGAGAAAATGTAATTCCATAACAAGAATTTAATGGTACATGTAAAATTACTTTATGTTTTAAACTGTCAGTATTTTTTTAAATGTCCACCAACTGATGAATGGATAAAGAAGATGTGGTATAAACTGTCAGTATTTTTATTTATTCCAACTGCTAGCATTAGGCATTCCGATTGCTGAATTAAGATTGTTTTTGCAATTTAAACGATTATAGCAATGTTGTTACCTGAGAGTGACCAAGAGTCATGGGTTGGCTGGAGTTTTCATCCAGAGGTATCTGCAGGTCACTAGGAGATGGGAGACAAAAACAAATTGTGTCTCAATCCTAGGCTACATCCTACACATCATGCTAGTTCAAATCACCACTTATTACCAAGTATCCTACAAAATTTATGCTGACAATCTTACCAACTTTTAAGAACTATAGAAGTAATTGCTACCACAATAACTATGTTGGGTACCTGGGTTTCACTTCCAAATCTCACTTTCTTTTTTACCTTGAAAAGAGATTTGAGCTGTCACTTGTCTAAATGGATAGTGCTCTCAACCACTAACTTTATCATGTAGAGAATAACACAAGAGGAAGTGGCAGAAGACCAAACAGCTTACAGACTGAATACAGCAAGCCAAGGCCAAGGAAGATTTTCTTGGCCACAGTCTCCAGACTTTAGGAGGCATGCGAGGCACCACAAAGGCTCCAAGAGAAAATCTGTTCCTCTCTTTTTCCACAGGCATGAAACTATGAAAATTCTCAAATGCTCTTTTATGATAAATGGTCAATTGTTAGGGGATTTTACCAGGATTGGGATTTCAGACTCAAAAAATAAGTGAGAAAAATTTCCACTCAGTACCACAAAACCAGAGGGAAAAGTGGGCATGTTGGATGACAGTGAGCTGGTAAGAACAGAAAGAGGAGAGATACATCAAGAATCAAAATAACAGAAGTAAAAAGTAGCAAGTTACTTTCAGGGTTTTAAGTGGAAGAAGAGCAAATAAGATAGGTATAAAGGCAAACATTTTGTTAAAAAAGAAATAGACTAATTCTCGAATATAAGTAAACCTCTGTGATAATCTGGGAAGATTCTGAATGCTTCTCTTCATTTCCTTTTGAAATCCTACTTAACTAAGAGGTCATAGTTCATAGTTTATCAGCTATTCTTTATCCATTTAAAATAATCCATTAGGAAATGTCAGCTCATGGGGCGCCTGGGTGGCTCAGGTCAGGATCTCATGGTTCATGGGTTTGAGCCCTGCATCGAGCTCTGTGCTGACAGCTAGCTCAGAGCCTGGATCCTGCTTCAGATTCTGTGTCTCCCTCTCTCTCTCTGACCCTCCCCTGCTCATGCTGTCTCTGTCTCTCAAAAATAAATTAAAAAAAAAAAAAAGGAAATGTCAGCTCAAGACTGTTAATAGTATCCAAACAAATAATATCTCAGAAACTAATCACCTTGAGGGGAAGGGGAGAATGATCTCAATTCCACTATGGAAAATTGCTCATCTTATGACCCCAGTAATTACTTTGTAAATCATGGGTTCTTTGTTATGGTGCAGGGTAAAACCTCACCATTTATCTCCATCAAAATCTGGGACATCTGGCTACCCTAACCTTGCCTACTGGACAGAGCATAAGTTACAGGCCAGGGTGCTATGAGCAGCAAAAGGCAAAAACTTATGAAAATGTATGGCCTTCCAAAGAAAACCAAGTGATGACTTCTATATATACTGTTTTATTTTTAGGTCATCTTCCAGCCACTTCTCCATCACAGTTTGAATTTAGGGAAAAACAAGTTTGACACATCTGGTCACTTAAAACTAAAGCTCATGTTGGAGTACCTGGGTGGCTCAGTTGGTTAAGTGGCCGACTTCAGCTCAGATCATGATCTCACAGTTTGTGGGTTCAAGCCCCAAGTCAGGCTCTGTGCTGACCATTTATTTGCTCAGAGCCTGGAGCCTGCTTCTGATTCTGTGTCTCACTTTCAACCATCTACCCATCTTCCAACCACCAGCCTCCATCAACCCACAGTTTGTTATCTATCATTAAGAATCTCTTGTGGTTTGTTCCCCTCTCTTCTCCTCCCCCCTCATATGTTCATCTGTTTTATTTCCTAAGTTTCAGATATGATTGAAATCATATGGTATTTGTCTTTCTTTGATTAACTTATTTCACCTGGCATAATATATTCTAGATCCATCCACGTCGTTGCAAATAGATTTCATTCTTTTTGATGACTGAGCAATATTCCATTTTATATATATACTACATCTTCTTTATATATTCATCAATTTATCAACATTTGGACTCTCTCCATAGTTTTACTATAGTTGATAATGCTGTTAAAAACCTTACGGTGTATGTTCACCTTTGAATCTGTATTTTTGTATCCTTTGGGTAAATACCTAATAGTGTAATTGCTGGATTATAGGGTAGTTCAATTTTTAGTTTCTTAAAGAACCTCCGTACTGTTCTCCAGAGTGGCTGCACCAGTTTGCATTTCCACCAACAGCACAAGAGGGTTCACCTTTCTCTGCATTCTTGCCAACACCTGTTGTTTCTTGTGTTAATTTTAGCCATTCAGACCGGTATGAGGTGGTGTCTCATTATGGTTTTGATTCATATTTCCCTGACAATGTGTGATGTTGAGTATCTTTCATGTGTCTGCTAGCCATCTGAATATCTTCTTTGGAAAAGTGTCTATTCATGTCTTCTGCCCATTTCTTAACTGGATTATTTGGTTTTGCGGTGTTGAGTTTGATAAGTTCTTTATAGATTTTTGGATAATAACCCTTTATCAGATATGTCATTTGCAATAATCTTCTCCCATTACATCAGTTGCCTTTTAGTTTTGCTGATTGTTTCCTTCACTGTGCAGAAGGTTTTTATCATGATGAAATCCCAATAGTTCACCTTTGTTTTTGTTTCCTTTGTCTTTGGCGACAAGTCTAGAAGAAGTTGCTGGGGCTGAGGTCAAAGAGGTTGCTCCCTGCATTCTCCTCTAAGATTTTGATGGTTTCCTGTCTCACATTTATGTCTTTCACCCATTTGAATTTATTTTTCAGTGTGTGGTGAAAGTGGTCCAGTTTCATTCTTCTGCATGTTGCCATCCAATTTTCCCAACACCATTTGTGAAGAGACTGTCTTTTTCCATTGGACATTCTTTCCTGCTTTGATGAATATTAGCTGACCATTAGTTGTGGGTCCATTTCTGGGTTTTCTAGTCTCTTCCACTGATATATATATCTGCTTTTGTACAGTCTTGATGACGATAGCCTTGTAACATAGCTTAAAATCAGAATTGTGATGCCTCCAGTTTTGTTTTTCATTTTCAGCATTGCTTTGACTATTCAGGGTATTTCGTGGTTCCATACAAATTTTAGGATTGTTTGTTCTAGCTCTGTGAAGAATGCTAGTGGGATTTTCAAAGGCATTGCATAAAATGTGTAGATTTCCTTGGAAAGTTTTATGAATACAAATCTTTTACTTCTTTAGTAAGGTTTATTCTCAGGTATCCTATGGTTTTTGATGCAATTGCAAATGGGATTGATTCCTTGATTTCTTTTTCTGCTGCTTCATTATTGGTGTATAAAAACACAACATATTTCTGCATGATTATTTTATATCCTGCAATTTTTCTGTATTAATTAGTTTTAGCAATTTTTTTTGACGGAGACTTTTGTGTTTTCTTCAGAGAGTATCATGTTGTCTGCAAAAGTGAAAGTTTGACTTCTTCCTTGCTGATTTGGATGTCTTTTATTTATTTTTATTGTCTGATTGTTGAGGCATAGACTTCCACACTATGTTAAATAGTAATGGTGAGAATGGACATCATTGTCTTATTCCTGACCGTTAGGGGAAAGTCTCTCAGTTTTTCCCCATTGAGGATAATATTAGCTATGGATCTTTAATACATGGCCTTTAGGATGTTGAGGTATGTTCCATTTATCCCCATTTCGTTGAGGGCTTTTTACAAAAATGGATACTATATTTTGTCAAATGCTTTTTCTGCAAGTATAGACAGGATCATATGGTTCTTATTCTTTCTTTTGTTAATGTGGTGTATCTCATAGATTGATTTGCAAATATTAAACTGGACCTGCAGCCCAGGAATAAATCCCTCTTGATCATGGTGAATAATTTATTTAATGTACTGTTGAATTCAATTTGCCAATACCTTGTGGAGAATTTTTGCATCCATGTTCATCAGTGATATTGGCCTGTAATTCTCCTTTTTAGTCTGATTTGTCTGATTTTGGAATAAAGGTAATGCTGACCTTCCAGAAGGAATTTGGAATTTTTCCTTCCATTTATATTTTTCTGAATAGTTTGAGAAGAATAAGTACTAACTTTTATTTAAATAGCTGGTTGAATTCCCCTGGGAAGCCATCTGGCCTATGATTGTTTGTTGGGATATTTTTGATTACTGATTCAATTTCTTGGCTTTTATGGGTCTATTCACATTTTCTATTAATTGCTCTTTCAGTTTTGGTAGTTTCTAGGAATTTGTCCATTTCTTCTAGATTGCCCAGTTTGTTGCCATATAACTTTTAATAATACTTTCTAATAATTGTATTTTTGTGGTATTGGTTGTGATCTCTCCTCTTTAATTCATGATTTTATCTATTTGAGTCCTTCCTCTTTTCTTTTTGATAAGTCTGGCTCAGAATTTTTCAATTTTATTAATTCTTTCAAAGAACCAGCTCTTAGTTTTATTGATCTCTTCTACTGTAAGGGTTCGTTCTTTCTTTCTTTCTTTCTTTCTTTCTTTCTCATTTATTTCTGCTCTAATCTTTATTATTTCCCTTCTTCCTCTGGCTTTAGGCTTTATTTGCTGCTCCTTTTCTAGCTCCTTTGGGTAAAAGGTTAGGTTGTGTATTTGGGATTTTTCTTGCTTCTTGAGAGAGGCCTGAATTGCAACATACCTCCCTCTGAGGACTGTCTTTGCTGCATCCCAAAGGTTTTGGACTGTCATGTTTTCATTTTCATTTTCTCCCATGTACTTTCTAATTTCTTCTTTAATTCTCTGGTTAATGCATTCATTCTTTAGTAAGATGTTCTTTAACTTTTAATTTTTCTTGTGGTTGACTTTAAGTTTCATAGCGTCGTGATCTGAAAATATGCATAGTATATCTAGATCTTTTTGTACTTGTTGAGGGGTGATTTGTGACACAGTATGTGATTTATTCCAGACAGGGTTCCATGTGCACTCAAGAAGAATATGTATTCTGCTGCTTTAGGATGAAGTGTTCTGAATATATCTGTTAAGTCCATCTGGTCCAGTGTGCCATTGTTTCTTTGTTGATTTTCTGCTTAGAAGATCTGTGCGTTGCTGTAAGTGGGATTTTAAAGTCCTCTGCTATTATTGTAGTATTATCAATGACTTTATTTTTGTTATTAACTGATTTACATATGTGTGTGCCTTCAAATTGGGGGCATAAATATTTAAACGTATAAAGTCTTCTTGATGGCTAGGCCTCTTAATTATAATATAATGCCCTTCTTCATCTCTTGGTACAGTCTTTGTTTTAAACCCTGGCTTATCTAAGTGTGGCTATCCCAGCCTTCTTTTGACATCCATTAGCATGATAGATGGCTCTCCATCCCTTCACTTTCAATCTGCAGGTGTCTTTAGGTCTCAAATGAGGCTCTTGTAGGCAGCATATACATGGATCTTGTGGGGTTTTTTGTATCCATTCTGACACACTATGTCTTCTGATTAAAGTGTTTAGCCCATTTACATTTAGTTTATTTTTTATTGAAGAACTTGCATACTGTTTCCCACAGTAGCTGCACCAGATTGTATTCCCACCAACAGTGCATGAGAGTTCCCTTTTCTCCACATCCTAACCAACATTTGTTATCTCTCGTGTGTTTGATACTAACAATTCTGACAAGGTGATATCTCATTCTGGTTTTGATTTGCATTTCGCTGATGATGACTGATGTTGAGCATCTTCTCATGTGGTCTGTTGGCCATCTGGTGTCTTCTTTGAAAAAATGTCTTTTCAGGTCCTCTGCCCATTTTTAATCAGAGTATTTGGGGTTCTATGGTGTTGAGTTGTATATATTCCTTATTTTGGATATTAACCCTTTATCAGATATATCATTTGCAAATATCTTCTCTCATTCAGTAGGTTACGTTTTTGTTTTGTTGATGTTTCCTTCATTGTGCAAAGGCTTACTATTTTTGGTACAGCCCCAATAGTTTATTTTTGCTTTTGTTTCTCTTGCTTGAGGAGATATACCTAGGAAAATGTTGCTATTGCCAATGTCAAAGAAATTACTGCTTATGTTTTCTTCTAGGATTTTTATGGTTTCAGGTTTAAAATTTAGGTCTTATCCATTTTGAGTTTATTTTTGTGTATGGTTGAGAAAGCGGTCTAGTTAGAAATAATATTGTGAATTTGCATTTATTTTTATGTATATATGAAAACTTTTACAAATTAAATGAAAATTAGAATCTTGAGGGGAAAAAATCTCTTAGTAAAGCAATCTTGCATTACATAATGAATCCCATTAATAATAATTGAGTATTATAACACTCTGCTTCTTTGACATTTATTGAATTTTTACCAGAACACCATGATACAAAATAAAAGTTTGGAAACATTGTTTTTCATATTATAATCAAACTCAAGTACAGTATGAAAAACAAAGCCCCAAACATTAGAACTTAAATGAAAGCAGAAGACACAGTGAAAATGATGCTATAGATCCAGAAGGGAAAAAAAAAAAGGGGGCCCAGATTGAAATATGAGACATGAATTCCATCATCTTCTTGTCCCCACACCTATGTATGTATCAGTATCTGAATTAATCTCACCATGCTTCCCTCCATTGCCAATGGAAGACTTTTCCCTCTTTCCATATCTTACTTTTTCTAAGTAAGACTAAAACTACAACATAACTTTATTATCTTCTACTTTCTATTTTCCTTATCCCCCTCTTTAACATCTTCAAGATCTTTTTAAAACTCACCTTCAGCCATGTAACCCTCTCAACCTACCTTGCTAAAGCTTTTCTCTGTCACTTCCAACTTACTCAAGATAATTAAATTATCTCTAATTTTGTTATGCAAATTCACTCACTGTAGCAAGGCTTCAAATACTCCATTCCCAACACTCTCCTATCACCCAAGAAAGGTCATTGTGAGCTCCATTGTCAAATTCACTATACATTCTCCTGATCTTGTTAGGATTCTGGACCTCTCTCCTACATTTGACACCATTAACTACTTCATTCTCCTTGAAACCCATTTCTTGACTCATCTTTCACAGCTTTCTCCTTTTGTATCCCTGGCTGCCATTTGTCAGTTTCAGCTGCTGACTCATCTCCTCTGCCTCTGACAGCCCTTATATGTTGACACTTCCTGGGTTTCTATCATTCTATTCAACAATGTCAATGATCCACCATTCTCTCCAGTTTTAATACATATTCCCAACAACCTGTTCCTTTTCTTTTTGACGGAGGAATGCCCCAGGGTACAGGAGTTCACTTGGCCTGTCTAAACTTACACTCTTCTTTCTGGGATTATATTAATGTTCACAGTTCATCTCGATTTATATGCTGACGACTTCTACATAGTCCTATTAGGCCTTATCTTCTCTGTTGAGTTTAGACTTGTGTACTCAATTGTCTAATGGGAAGCTTGATGTCCCCCAGATAATTCAAACCCATCACATGTATAAAACTTAAATCATAATATAGCACCAGTTTCCATTTGTTGTATCTTCCTCTTTTATGGAATAGCACATACCTTCTTCTTCCAGCATCAACCAGGAACCTGGGACTCATAATCCTTTTGTCTCTTTTCCTTACTCCCCACATCTGAGACAAAATCCCATCAATTCTAATTCATTATTACTTGTCATATCAGTCACCTCATCTCTGTCCCAACTGCAATTGCCTTGGTCGAGCCCCCATTAGCTGTTTCCTAAACTTTTGCAATGGAGAGAGAGCACAGCATTCTGTGGGATGACTCAGGCTCTGGAGACAGCATCCTTTTACAGAACTAGAATAAATAATCCTAAAACCTGTAAGAAACCACAAAAGACCCCGAATAGCCAGATCAATCTCGCAAAAGAAAATAAAAGCTGAAAGTATCATAATTCCAGATTTCACTATTATAAAACTGTAATATCAAAATAATATGGTAATGGCACAAAAAGAAACACATAGATCAATAAAACAGATTGAAAGCCCAAAAATAAACCCATTATTATATGGTCAATTAATCTTTGACAAAAGAGGCAAGAATATGCAATGAGAAACTTCAATAAATGGTGTTGGGAACACTGGACAGCTACATAGAAAGAAAGAAAGAAAGAAAGCAAGAAAGCAAGAAAGAAAGAAAGAAAGAAAGAGAGAGAGAAAGAAACTGGACCCATTTTCTTACACCATACACAAAATAATCTTAAAATAAATTAAAGACCTAGATGCGAGAGCTGAAACCATAAAAATTCTGGAAGAGAGCACAAGCAGTAATTTCTCTGACATCAGCCATTACAAGATTTCTGTAGGTACTGTCTCCTGGAGCAAGGAAATAAAAGCAAAAATAAACTATTGGGGCCATATCAAAATAAAAGGCTTCTGCACAGCGAGGGAAACAATCAACAAAACTAAAAAACAACCTACTGAATGGGAGAAGATATTTGCAAATGACAAATGACTTTAAAGTGTTAATGTACAAAATATATGAAGAACTTACAGAACTAAAAAAAAATCCATATAATCCAATTTAAAAATGGACAGCAAATGTGAACAGATAGTTCTCCAAAGAAGATATACAGATGACTAAAAGACACATGAAAAGATGCTCAACATCACTCATTACCTAGGAAATGCAAATCAAAACTACAGCAAGATGTCACCTCATACCTGTCAAAATGACTAAAATCAAGCACACAAGAAACAAGTGTTGGCAAGGCTGTGAAGGAAAAGGAACTCTCCACTACTGGTGAGAATGCAAACTGATGTAGACACTGTGGCAAGCAGTTTGGAGGCTCTTCAAAAAAGTTAAAAATAGAACTACCCTAGGATCCAATAATCATACTACTGGGTATTTAACCAAAAAAATACAAAAACACTAATTCAACAGAATACGTGCACCTCTATGTTTATGATAGTTTATTTACAATAACCAAATTATGAAAGCAGTCCAAAGGCCCACCAATATATGAATGGATAAAAAAGAGGTGTGTGCATGTGTATACAATAGAATATTATATAGCCATAAAAAAGAATGAAACTTTGCCATTTGCAATGACATGGATAGAGCTAGACAGTATAATGCTAAGCAAAATAAGTTAGTCAAAGAAAGGCAAACACCATATGATTTCACTCACATGTGGAACTTAAAAAACAAAACACATAAACCAAGGAGGGGAAAGTAAGAGACAGAGGAAGAGGCAAACCAAGAAACAGACTCTTCACTATAGAGAACAATCTGATGGTTAAAAGATGGAGGTAGGTAGAGGGATGGGTGAAATAGGCGAAGGGGGTTAAGAGTATACTTAACTTGATGAGCACTGAGTAATGTATAGAATTGTTGAATCACTATATTGTACACCTGAAACTAATATACCACCATATGTTAATATACTGGAATTAAAATTAGAAACTAAAATATATTCATATATTAATGTTGTTATTATTGTTGTTATTATTTTCTTTCAATTAATGTATTGAACTAGTAGCAAGGCTAGTTCATGACAGCAACTAGTATTGGGAATGACATACTGAGTACATTCTGTACTATGTCAGGAGAGGCCCATGAGCAGGATCTCAAGCAACTCCAACACAGAGAGCATCCATAGCACCCCCAACCATTCAGAACAACCAGAAGACTCATAGGAATATACAGAAATGCCATTATTTAAAGTCAAAAAGAGTTGAATTATTGCAGTGCACATGGTTCAATCTGATACTTCATATAATGTGTAGAAATTAGATATGTTTACACAGAAAAAATATACTATCTTTAAATTTTTTTTTAAAATGGCCCCTCTGGGGTACCTGGATTGCTCAGTCAGTTAAGCATCTAACTTCAGCTCAGGTCATGATCTTATTTATGGTTAGTGAGTTTGAGCCCCACATCAGGCTCTCTGCTACTGGCATGGAGCCCACTTCAGATCCTCTGTCCCCCTTTCTCTCTGCCCCTCCTCTACTCATTCTCTCTCTCACTCTGTCTCCCTGAAATAAACTTTTAAAAACTTTAAAAGGTGGCTCCTCTTCTTTAAATAATTTTAAGAGTTTTTCAAAACCATATTACTGTAGCTGTATTTCATTTCTCATTTTCATGAGGATCAAGAAAATTACAATCAATATCATCAGGAAAACTCAGGTCTGAGCTTCTGCTTCTCCAGTCTTCAATAAACATGTTTCCTGGGCCTCTCCCATGTGACCTGTGCACCACCAGCTGCTTAATTTTAACCTTTATATTGCAGAGTTTTTAGCTTCTAAACTTGTCTTGAACATTAAAACCTTTAATGGCAATGCTTCTCCTGCAGCTGGTGAAAGCATCTGTTTTCACCTGCACAGCCCTATCAGCAGGCTGTCTGATTCGTTTTGATGCTGTTTGGCAACGACAATGGCAACAGTTGGTGCTTAAATATCTCCATCTCACAAGAAGATATGATGATGAAAAGCACTTCTGCCTAAGTGTGGAAGATGCAGGTTGTTCAAACAACCAGAGGTTCCAATTTTTGCAAAGGCAGCTTGGGTTTCATCATTTGTCCTGTGAGCTCTCCCCAACCCTGGTCCTAGTTCAGACTTAGTTCATAGCTTCTGGTTGACTGTCCCTGGGAAGGGACATTTTTAAATGATTTCATCACTCATACTCTCTCATCCAGGTCTCCAGAACTTGTGGCAGATTTTATAAGAGAAAGAATTTTAGGAAACTAGAAGAATGAACCAAGAAGAATATGAGTTCTCAGGATGACTCTGCCATGCGAAAAGGCAAAGCAAGGCTTCCTGTTTGAACACTGTTAAATAAAGAGTTGAAGTAAGGAAGACTTCCTTCCCCACCTTAAGGCATTAAAGAGACAGCCATGGTAGAATGGAGTACATCAATATTAGTGGCCTAACTCCAGTGGCCAAGCTAACAATAAAGAGATAGGGTGGCACAACAAATGATCTCAAAAGAGGAGGCCAAATGCCGCTCAGTAAAGGGGAAAGAGAAAGAAACCCACAGAGACAAAGCATCTGAAAAAGGGCTTTGAAGGAGAGCAAATAGGTGCAAAAGAGATTTTCTTTTCAGTTGTTTGTGATGGGATATGTGACAAATTCCCTCCTCCGCCTTTCCTACAAAGTTTTCTGTCTCAATTATTTATTATTCCAAATGACCTGAAAGGGTTTTGTTGGTTTGTTTCTATTGACCCTAAAGAGATTATGAGTTTGGCTGTGTTTACAGTCCAGAGATGAATCATAAAAATGTTGAAACTGGACGATGGTCAACATCTGGATGAAGTTAATATTTTTCAACATTCACAAAATCCCAGCTAAATCCTGAAACTCTTCCCTCAGTTTAGAAGAGACTTGATTGGCCCAGGATTTGTCAACTCTGAAAACACTCTCAGAGATTTACTACAAAGGAAACACTTGTTAAACATCAAACACTTCCAAACAGCCCCAAACATAAAGCCAGCAAAGAACCATTCCTTAAATTATAATAAATATTAATAAAGTAATAAATAATGTATGTTTTATTTTTGCTTATACATAAAATAGAAGATAAAGGCATCCAGGGTAATGCAATAAAATAATGAAATAATGATGTTGCACATACACCGTAGCAAAGTCACATAGAAGGTAAATGCCAGGTGGCCACACCACTCCAAGGAGGCTGGCAAAATATAAATACCTCAAGCCTCTCATAAAGCAGGGCTTCATGAATAGGCAACCTAATCTCAATGCAAGAAGGCTTGAGCTCCATCTGAAACCACTGGTGGCTATCCACTTCCCTAGTATCAGCACTGCAAGTTGTTCCAAGCCTAAAGTGCTGTTGTCTGAAAAGAAACAGAAATGATATCTAAAAGAAGCCAACAGATGAGACAGATTTTTACATCTCCATCTACCAAATTTCACACAGATGGATTTGTAGAAACAATCTGAGTGTATTTAGCTAAAGTAATAAATAAAATATAAAAGTTAACTATTTACAAAGTACTTCTAGGCAATCCTTGGAGACAGATATCTAGAAGTTCTCATTATAAGCTAGTCTCAGCAAAATCAGTACGATGGATAGGAGATTGGAGAGTGGAATGCGGTGGTAGCAGTATCTGCCGTTTAGTGTCAACAAGAAAGAGAAAACAGGGGCATATGTAGCTTTTGGAATGCCAACATCACCCTACCCATAAGGTGGGCCTGTTAAAGAAGGAAAGCTTCCAGGATGCAGGGATGGACTTGCCAGAGGCAGAGAACTACATGAGAAGAGGACAGGTGGAGATAGCAGCAAGAGGCATTGGTGAATTTTCCTTGGAAGCTGAGATTCACACTCACCCAACCACTAATATCTCCCAATCAATTTGGGCAGGGGCCGAAGGCTCTTTGTTACATCTTATTTACCAAGCCAGCTGAGCTTGCAGAGCTAATTCTTCAAGCCAAGAGAGAAAAGAGAAGTAGAAATCTAACTAAATAAGTAAAAACCCAAAGGCATGAGGTACATTCAGTTGTCAAATTCCTGTTGGCAGATGTTTTAATAAGTATGAATTAATTACATACTTGCTTAATTTGCTAACCTCAGGCACTAGTTACTCTAGCTAGTTCCATCTTCAAAACCAGACAAATGAAAGGCTTTACCTGTGGACATTTAGCGCTCCCTCTGAAGTATGGTAATGCTTGGTCTTACCAGCAAGATGTCCCCTGTGTAAGGGGAAAGGATGGCGGGAGGCTACTTTCTTATCTCAGCCAATTCTACTACCTTCAGGAAAATTGAAAAGTGTGCTTCAGGAACAAAGCTTCGAACCCCAGGGAAATCCCAGGGAAACCTGAGAGTTTTCTTAATAATCCTCTCTCTGTACTGATGAATCATTCCTTTCCAGGCAACAAGTCTCCAGTCTTCAAGCTCTCCATTCATATGGACTAGAACAAAGAAGATTGGTTGGTTGGTTGGTTGGTTGGTTGGTTAAAATTCACAAAGGTCCTGAGATAGAAATTTAAAAGGACCTGTGATACTGGCTGTATCTGAACAAATTAAGGAGTGGTATTGTGGACCAATTGCCAGGAAACTTGGGAGCTACTTCTGCCTTTGCCTTTAACTCTCTGGGGCTTCTAGCCCTTGATTTCCTCACCTGTGAAATGAGGCTAGCATGATAAGAACTGTATTTCATTTCTTATGCATTTTCTGGTTGACTGGCAGTGGGCACCTGGATGGTTAGATGTCAGGATTCCAAGGCCGAAACTAAAATCAAAGGGAAGATGATTGGGATTGATTAGTGATGCTAACAATGCACACAGGATTAGGAAGTACTGACTCATAATTTGTCATATGTGGGAGGTCTTTCCTGGGCTGCAGCTCTATCAAGTTATGACTTACTTACTTCAGCATTCCTGGATCTGGACAGTTGTGTTGTCATATCCTCCACTGTTTCTGTCAGCAGTTAATCCTGTTGGTGTTCCCTTATACATAGAAGTCATTTTTCTTTTGATGATTTCAAGATTTTCTGTCTGGATTTTGTCATATTTGCCATGACGTGTTGCTGTGAATCTTTGAGTATATCTCACTTGGAATTTTTTGAGCTTCTTAGATATGTAGATTATGATTTTCATCAAATCTTGGGAGTCTTCAGTTATTATTTTTTGGATTTTTTTTTTTGCCTATTTCTCTCACATCTTCTTCTGGTACCCCTATTACACATATGTAGATGTGCTTAGTGGTTTCCCACATTTTCCTGAAGTTGAGTTCATTTATTCTTGACTTTTTGTCTCCATTTTTCTTTATAATCTTTATTGATCTATCCCTAAGTTTGATTCTTCTGCCAGTTCAAAACTACTGTTAAGCTTGAGTGAACTTTTCATTTCAATTATTGTACTTTCAACTCCAGAATTTCAATTTGATTCATTTTTATAATTTATATATTTTATTGATAGTCTCTATTTGATGAAACACAGTCATCATACCTTTGTTCACTTCTTTAACCATGGTTTTCTTTTAGTTCTTTGGGCATATATAATGACTGCCTTAAAGTCTGTGCAATCTGACATCCGGGCCCTCACACAGGCACCTTCTGTTGCCTACATTTTTCCCTGTACACGGGTCACACCTACTTCTTTGCATGTCCTATATTTTTTGTTGTTAAAAATTGGAAATTTTAGGTAACATATTGTTGAAACCCTGGATACTGATTCCTCTGCCCCTTCTCTGGAGCCTGTTATGATGGCTGTTTGCTTTGCTTTGCTTTTTTTTTTTTTTAATGCTTATTTGTTTATTTTGAGAGAGAGCAGAGAAAGCACAGAGAGAGTGGGAAAGAGAACCCCAAGCAGCCTCTGTGCTGTCAGCACAGAGCCCAATGCTGGGGCTTGAACCCACAAATTGTGAGACCATGATCTGAGCCACAACCAAGAGTTGGATGCTTAACCAAATAAGCACCCAGGCTGTTTGCTATTTGCTTTTTCACATTTAGACACTTGGATAGACTATTTTAGTAAAGTCTATTTCCCCACCAGAGTCAAAGTGGTTTTAGCACTCTTTAGCTCTCTTTGTCCCTTTCCCTGATATCTCTGTTAAAATATCTGCCTCATTTGGTGTCACATCCAACTGTTTCACTCCACTAATTGTTCTGCTGACAACTGTTGTCAACAATGCCGTTGGACATAAAGTGTTCCATAAACTCATCTAATTAAATTATGGCAGTAGTGATTGTTAGGACCAGTCTTTGAGGTTTATTCTAACCCGGAGAAGGTTCTTTCTTATCTGTCCCTCTCCAATTCTCACTGGTCAAACTAGCTAGTCTGTGATTTCACTTACTGTTCTTAATTTAGAGCAGCTACCTGCCACCTCTTACATGCTTCCATCAAAAGTTCCGTTTTTTAAATTTCCATTATTTTTTAGAGCATCCTTAGGTTTAAACTTCCTCACATTTTTTCTCAAATAAAATCAGTCCCTTTGGGGGAGAACTTCAGATTGATCTTTCCATCCAGATTGCCCCTCTCCTTGAGCAAACTTTTCCAGGTCTGGGCAGGTTTGGTAGCCTCTGATTTTCTTGGCTTACCTCTCCGGGCTTGGAACCTCTGTTCTACAAGTGAACTTGGCAAGTGAGACAAGGGTATCGGGGACCTCAGTATCTTTGGCCTGACATGCCCAGGGCAGAACTTCCGCCCCATGAGTGGTGGTTGGGTGGATGAAGGGAACTCTGACTTCTCAGTCACACTCAACAGTACAGTAGCCTCTTCAACTCAGAGCTTGCGAGGATGAAAAGTGCTGGATACCTGCCTCTCCTGATAATATACCATATCCCTTCATCAGAAACTCAGAGACAGAGCCCCATCTTCTTGGCCACACCCACTACAAGTAGAGCTTCTGTCAAGCTGACAGGGAGAAGGCTGGTTCAAATGCCACAGGCTTGAACCATGGTTCAAGTGCCACAGGCTTTTACTGTTCTTACTCTGTTTTAAGAGATTTTCTTTAAAAAAAAAATTAATGTTTATTTATTTTTGAGAGAGAGTGAGTGACAAGAGAAGGGGCTGAGAGAGGGAGATAGAGGATTCAAAGCCAGTTCTCCACTGGCAGCAGAGAACCTGATGAGCGGTCCAAAATCACAAACCATGAGATCATGACCTGAGCCAAAGTCGAAAGCTTAACTAACTGAGCCACGCAGGTGCCTCTTAAGAAATTTTCTTGAATAAATATTTCTTCATTTGCTATATGCCATTAGAAAAATGTATATATTTTTAAATATCCAGACTTTATTTTATAGTTTTCAGTAGTTATCCTTGTTTCACTCAGGAGGAGGACCACAGAACTCCTCAAATGCCAACTGAAAGGGATGCCTAACAGCTGCCTTCTTTTTAAAAAAAGCAAACTTTAAATTTGCTTTAGTTGCATCTTAAAGTTGTCACATCTTTCTTTACTGAATGCCTGATCATCAGGTATTGTCTGTTACCAGTTAAAATAGACAAATGGATAAGTAGAGATCTATGCTTATTTTCTACTCTGTAGAAAGAATCTGTGTCAGCTGAGGCTCTTGATCATTGTTGAACAAAATTCTAGCAGAACCAGGGGATTCTTAAAGGAATGTTTTCTTGCATGCTGTGATTATTTTATGTGTCAACTAAGGAAAGCAGACTAGGTAAAGCAGATTGTCCTCCCTAGTGTGGGCAGGACGCATCCAATCAACTGAAGACCTGAATAGAACAGGAAGCTGAGTAACAGGGGCTCCTCCCTCTGACTTCTTGAAGTAGAACACTGATCTTTCTTTTCCAGCCTTCAAACTCAGACTGAAACAGTGGCTTTGCTTGGATGTCAAGCTTGCTGGCTTTGGGAATGGAAATACACATAAGCTCTCCTGGGTCTCCAGCTTGCCAGCTGAAGATCTTGGGACTTGTTAGCCTCTATAAACACATGAGACACCATAATAAATTTCTGAATAGCTATACATATAGATATAGACAGATATATTATTAAGCATATAAATATATCCATCTTATTGGTTCTATTTCTCTGGACATCCCTGACCAATACATAAACTATTTCACCTTTTGTAGGATTTTACTGTGGCAGATAATTCTTAAATTTGACTTCCTCCATATGATTAAAAACTTTACCCTCAGGACAAACTCCAGGGAGTCAGTCATGGTTTCTTCTACTTTTCTGTACTCATAAGTGTTGATTAAAAAAGTAAATTGCATAAGTAAAGCTATTTTTTTTTTATCTTTTGCCGCTGCATGTGATTCAGAACTACATGAGACCATAATGTTTTTAGAATGCATACAAACCAAACACCACAAGGCCAAAGTAAAATAATATTAACCAATCCGATAGAAATAATGAAATTGAAACAAGAGCAATCAGACCAAAAATGGTGATAGATGACATATTTTACACTGATTGCCTACCATTCAGCAGAGAGCATCCCTATGACTACAAAAAACACTGACTATTTCTAAAAGATATTCCAAAATGAATTTAGACCACTTCCAAATGTAGTTAAGGCAGGAGAATTGTTGATATCTAGAGACAAATCTGCAACTGTAACAATGTTATTATCCGTATTACCATATCCATAGTCCATCCCAGTTCTGTGAACAATAGTCTGACCAAATTTACACCACTGGTAAACTAATCTTACAGAAACAATGACCCTGAAATAACTGACAAAAAACTGTAAACACGCTGTAAACAATTATGTTTATAAGCCAGGCGGAGAAGGACAGATAACATATGTTTGCACTCATAGGTCTAACAGGAGAACAGGAGAAACCTAATGGAGGATCAGGGGGGAGGGGAAGAGGGAAAGAGAGTTGGGGAGAGAGAGGGACACAAAACCTGAGAGACTACTGAATACTAAAAAACGAACTGAGGGTTGAAGGGGGAAGGGGAGGGGGAAGGGAGATGGTGGTGATGGAGGAGGGCACTTGTGGGGAAGAGCACTGGGTGTTGTACGGAAACCAATTTGACAATAAACTATTAAAAAAATAAAATAAAACAATTCTGTTTAATTCTACTTACATGATGCCATGTCTACTTCATTAAACATTTGAAGAGAAAATGGACATTAGGTGTTTTATTGGCTTATCTAAACATTGCAAATCACTTCAAATAGCAATGTTTAAAAAGATTACACAATTGCACCATCACACAGCAATCTTGCTGGCTGCCTCTAAGGCAATTAGCTCTACAGGTTTCTGCTGTGCTACTCAACTTGCATGTGCTTTTCTCAAAAAGAAAATGAGAACCAGCCAGCACAACAAAACCTTACAGAATTGATCTGGAAGACAGCCCTTTTCCCATCAACAAAAAATATGGTCCTAACTTAAACCTTCATTGCCAAGCACCATTTCCAATCTCTCATGAGAAATGAGTGGGGCCCCCTACTCCTTCGGAAAGATTATGTATGACCCTGGCTGACACCATAAGTGTAAATGCTCCTAACTAGCTATTCCTGGAAGAAGGGGATGTAGGAGGTGGGGAGTCCTCATTTATTCCTTCAAATATTTGCATGCCCTCACTCTGTAACAGACCAGATGATGCTGTGCAAGAGTAAAATCAGACACAGGTCATGTCCTCAAGAAGCATCCAATCTGAGTGTGAAACCAATTAATTACAACACTGCCTTATGAGAGCTACAAGTCAGACATAATCATCATAGATCTGGAACTTAGAAGATGTTAAAATCTTCGGCTGAGGAGAGGGAAAACGCCATCATATCTTCACAGAATTATTGAGCCAAATTCAATTTTTTTAAGATTTATTTGTTTCTCTTCCTCCCTGGCTCTGTATCAGTTGCCTTAAATAACAATCCAGCTTCTCACCTCAAAATCAAGGGGTGCCTATCCCAAATAGATAGCAGTATCTCTCTCACTCTATTTCTATATGAAATCAAAAATAGTTTTTAATTGTTTTCTCTCTGGGAGCTAAACTACCAGAATTCAAGTTCCTAACAACAGTATCAAACTCAGCTTCCCAAATCTGCCCCACCAAATGGCAGTATAAATTCTATTAACTGACTTCCATTTAACCATTTCCAGATTAACCAACTCTATCCATTGATATCTATCCATTTCCTCTATAAAACAGACAGATGCCCAATGCATACTGAGTAGTCACAGTATGTCAGCCATTCAGCTGCTCCCTAGCACATCCACACCCTTGTGTTTCCCTTAAATTAGTTGTATGTTTATCAACAGTCAACTGTGTTTGTTCCCAAACCTGTTTATGCCCATTGTACTTGTAATCTGAATGGGGATTGTGTTAAACAGAATAATGCTCCTCAAACATCTCCCCACACCCTAATCCCCAGAATTTGTGAATATGTTGCGGTATGTGGCAACAGGAGCTTTGCAAGTGTAATTAAGGTTAAGGACTTTGAGATGGGGAGAATAGACTGATTACTCAGGTGGGCCCAATCTAATCACGTGGTTCTTTATAAGGGGAGACTCCTGTGCTGGGTGTAGTCAGTCAGAGAGAAAGGTCATGGTGAGAAAGCAGATGGATAACTGCTGGCTGTGAAGATGGAGGAAAGTGGTCAGGACCCAAGGAACGAAGGCTCTTTCTAGAGGCTGGAAAAGGTAAGGAAACACTTTCTTCTAGGGTCTCCACAAAGGAATACAGTCTTGCTACATCTTGATGTTAGTCCGGTGAAACCCATGTCAGACTTCTGACCTGCCGAATTGTACGATACTGCGTTTGTGTTGATTTAAGCTGCTAAATTTTTGGTGACTTGTTATAGCAACAATCCAACAAGGAAAAAGGAGTTAAAGATCTCAGCCTCCCCACACAGACCTTCCTTCCCTCCACTTTGCCTTGTAGAGGCTGATGTCGGTTTTCAGATGTGAAGGGAAGTCTGTCGCCAGGACCCTGACCAGAATGCTTGGTTTGTTTGCATGGTTAGAGCTCACATACTCAAAAAAACAGGAAAGTCAGTCCTCAGATAAGTTTCTTCTAACAGGTTTGCTAGAACAAAGTCTGTGTACAGTTCCAAGGTGGGAAATTACAGGGTTGAGTACTAAGTTACGGCGAATTGGAAGCTTAAAAATATCAGTACTATTTCCGAATCCCCACACCAACAGCATACGAATGTACAAAGAATTTGGAGGAAGCATGTGTGATAGTAAAAGGAGGAGCACAATCTCTAGAAACAGGACTGAGTTTAGTTCCTTCCCTGAAATAATTGCTTAACTTTGGTAAATGGAACAAAAATACCTAGTTCAAACAGCCGTAAAGATTATCAATAAGGCAGGTAAATCTTTAGACACATGCAATTTTGACACGTTCATGACTATTGCTTACCACTTGCAAATTGTGCTGCACCGTGATTTCTGTTTTTTTGGCCTCTAATGCTCCATTAGGCCTTATTTAGGTAACACCTGCCGCACTCAGTGCCTCAAATTTTTCATTCACATATGTTGCTTCATTTGATCTTGCTAATATTGAGAGATAGGCAGAGTAAACTTTGTTCTGCAGAGGAGAAACTGGGGTGCTGAAAGAGTGATTTGCAGACTGCTATTAAGCGGGCAAAGTCAAGTCCAGAAGGTAAACAATCTGGTATTAGGTTCCCTGTCAACCCCATCTGCTGTTTATTGATCCTGTCTCTGGTTTCCATATGCAAATACAGTGTGGTTCTACTTAAGTAACTCCCCAGCAAGCCCCTTAGCACTGTTTTGTTTGAGGCAGCATCCTTGTAATGTTCCTTTTCCTGCACTTATTATGCTGACTGCCTCACACCTTCTTCCCTGTATAGTATGTATCAAGCTGTCTTTCCCTCCCATCCACAGGGTCCAGATTTAGAGTGTGTGCTTGCTATAGGTTAGCAATAAGGGTCCAAGCAGATGAGAGTTGGTAAGGTAATTTGACCATTACCCAAATCACTCCACATATCTCTAGAATAGTATGAAAGTAGTTGGATTTATTCCCTCAGTTGCCCCAAAGTGATCACTTTTTAGGATGCCAGTGGAAATAACGTCCAAAGCAACAAAGGTTGATGGCCACCTGCTGCCCTTGCCACTCTGGAGGCAGTCTCCATGTTTTGTGTGTAAGGACTTCAGCAGTGTGTTGTAAATTAAGTGCAAATCTACATATACATATTCTTACATGTTTCCAGCTACAAACTTCTTATGCACTCCTTAAGGCCAAACCAGAAATATTCTACTTCTCGATGTTTATGGAACTTATAAGAACCCTGACCTGGGTCAGGGATTAGAAGCCGGATCAGAAAGTTCACCTATTTCCATTCTTTGATCCTCCTGCTTCCACAACCCCCATTGGAGGAAGGGGAAAGAAGAGCCAGAGAAACTAAAACCTAGTGAGCCCGGACTATGGCACAATTCTGCGTGTGGTTCTAACATAGCCCAGAGAAGTAGGGAGGCACGATGATTATTCTTAATGTAGAGCCCAAGATAAAATCATTTACGAAAAGTCACACAGCAAATGAGTGACAGAACAGGGATTGAAGCTCAGGTTTGATCCTCCTAAGCCCTTGCTCCTTCAACTACCCCATACTATCAGAAGCATCTGAAGAGAACACAAGAGAAGGCTGATGATGTCACAACCTCTTAGTCCTCAACTACAGCTATATTAACCTGTAACGGTGGATCTTCAAGGAAGCAGCCCCGGCCTCCAGAGGACATTTACTCATGTCTGGAGACATTTTGGTTGTCACAACTAGGGGAGGGGTGCTACCGACATCTAGTGGCCAGAGGCCAAGGATGCTGCTAAATGTGCTGCAATGCACAAGACCATCAGCAACAAGGAGTTAGGCTGCCCAAAATGTCAAATAGTGCCCACGTTGAGAAACCCTGACCTGTAAGAATCCGTCTCAACACTGACATATTTCAACATTGACCATTCATTCAACAGTTTTATTTTGCTGTTTTTTTTAACCAGAGGATTCAATACTGTACCATTGCTAATAATTACAACAGTTAACGTTTATCGAGCACTTACTGTGTGCCAAATATCATTGCTATACTTTAATCCGCCAAACACTCCTATGAGATATACCTTTTCATCCCCACTTAAAGATCAGAAAATTTAGGAAGGTTCTATAACTTCCCAAATAACCAATTAGTACAAAGTGAAGTTAGGATTCAAATTCAGGCAAGAGCTGATTCCAGAGCCCATGTTCTTAGTAAACATACATACATAATTTCTCTAACCTTCTCTTGCCTCTGTAAAATAAGGTAGTGTTCTCCTAATCTCAATTTTATACTACCTTCTTAGTTGGTTTTTTTTTTTTAGTATTAGATCCCTTATATTGTTTGCCTAGTATTTTTAAGTCTATTTGATCACTTTTTACTTAGCTTCAATTTACCTGTACTTAAATGCAATCCCAATGGACACAATGGCGAGTTATATTTTTCAAAAATACCCTAAAATAAGTACCTACTGAAACCTACTTGTCTATGGTCTATGTACCACCTGTATATTCATCCAGTGTCATGATATCCCAACGCTCTTTGGTAAATAACTAGAAGCTTGCTAATCTCCTTTCCAGTATGATGGATTCTACTCTGAAGTGGCCTAAAGCATAAAACCCAATATGGCTTCATGAGGGTTTTAATCTGGGGCCCAAAATAATTAGAATGAGAAACAGATTGACACACTCTGTCCTAATGAATATTGAAGGCACCACCCATGTGAAGATGGAAATCTGATAGAAAATTGGTAAATGGCTCAACAACAAGGAAAAACGTGAGAGGATGGACCCTGGTGAGGAGCCAAGTGACAGAACTGTCCAATCAGGAACTAGAGTCACCCAGTGCTATAGAGGTGGCTGAAAATAGGATGGTGGCTTTAAATTCTGTATAAGTCTCTCCCAGAACCAAAAAAAACATTTCTTTCAGTGTCTACCAAAAGTTTGGTTTTGCCATATGTTGCCTTTCTTGTACTTAATCTTCCCAGGATGTTTGGTTGCAACACTCAGAAGCAATATCTCCCATCATAAACTTGATGGGTTGTTGAGCCCATGCAGGAGACATTGGAAAATGTTGTTTTTCTGTTTTTGTTTTGTTTTTAGGAAATGTTTCTTTGTTGTTGTGGCTATTAGCCTTTTCTTTGAACAGATCAGCTATACCCTTCTTCAGATGTTTCCACAGCCTTCCAGAGCATCTCCTGATTCGTGGCTTTGATCTTGAATCACAAGCCCCACCTACTCAACTATCCAACTTACTCCCAGCGTCACCCCCCATCACTCCCATCCCATTTCTGTCTCTGTTTAATATAATCATTTGATCCCCTTGGACCTTCCTACTACAGCACCTCGACCTGACCTAACTTTATCCTTGGGCCATGATTTGGCTGTCAACTCCTAGTTAAGCAGATACTGTTAGTAAATGCTTATATAATTCAGCTGACCCATAGGTGCTCTTCAGTACTTGTCACCCATGTTCCCACCAGGTCAGGCCACATACAGAACCCACACCACTCTGAGAATCCATCCAAGTAAGGGAAGTCCTTCTCTATAAAGTCACAAACTAGATGAGGGACAAAATCTGAAGCCTGGTTCAGAGATGGCGTTGATCTAGTCCCCTGCCTGTGTTGATGGTGGGATACTTAATAGGAACCAGCTTTGGTCCCCAGCGAAGGGAGAGGGTCATGAATATTGTTTCACTTTAAACAGCTCCCCAAGGCCCATGACAATTATTACAAATAACTGCCCCTTCTTGGGTGTGAAACATTGATAGCCTTTAGAGAAATGGCCCCTAACAAAAATTCCTGACTCTACTGTAGTTTTAAAAATCAAAACCAAAATAAGAGCCCTCAAGAAATTAGTAATGCTTGTTCTTCTTAGATATATTATTCATTGGAAATATACTTAGTTAATACTGTTTGCAGAAAATAAATAACAATGAATGAAACATAAAACATTAATTCTGATAATAGAGCTGTCTTTGCCCATTATCCTATGTACTTATGGTCTGAGTAAATGTATTTTTATTTGACTAAAATACATCCTTGCAATATTAGATCCATAAAATTAATTGGAATTTGATTTGTTAATTTTATACTTACTGATACTTTGAGAAACCATGTCCCTTAAAACTCTCCAAGCATAATTTTGGGGAAATAAAACTACTCACCAAGAGCTCAGTTGATTTAAGCCATCATACTTAACTCTGCACTAGGCTGCTTACTAAATAGTCTCTCTTTTTGAAAACAAAGATTTTCAAGTACTAGTCTGTTTCAACCATCTTGTTCTTCCTCTTGAAAAGAAGCAGCAGGCACCCTCTTCACACTGTTAGCCCCTAACTGCTCTTCTGAAAACCATAATAGGCTGAAATTGCCCACCCAGGAAGGAAGTTCCAGCACCTTTTCTGAAGTCTAAGTCATTTAAACCTGTTCCAGGTCAAAGCAGAACATACTCTGCTGGTCATGCAAAAAAACAAGAAAGAAAAAACTAACAATACTGAGATAGGAGTTCCAGGCCTTGGTCTGACTTGACCTGAATATGTGACCTGGGACAAGCTGTTGGAGCTGAGTATGTCTCAGTTTAATCACTCGTCATGGTGGAATAATATGTGCTCTACAAACTTTACAGGGTTATTATGCACCTACCTGTATACACAAGTATATAAATGTGTTTTAAAAGTTTAGATCCCTGTACAAATGCGAGATTACCATCCTCACTGAGTGAAACCTGGTAAAAGAGAGACAGTTATTTAGATCCAATGATTTCCATAACCTATATCCTACTTGCCCCGTCCCTAGGTATATAATATAAGATCATTTCTTGAGGGGCCTGGCTAGCTCAGTTAGTAGAGCATGCAACTCTTGATCTTGGAGTTGAGTTTGAGCCCCCGTTGGGTGTGGAGCCTACTTAAAAATAATAGTTTGTTGATGCTTCATTGACAGAAAATTTTATAAATCATCCTTATAAATCAGTTCATTTCATCTTTTTCACACAGTTTTTCCATTCAGATCAATAGCTATGTAATTCAACACATGCACATAAGCCCACTGTCTGTCTCTGATAGAGCTTAAAGAGATGGGATGAAATAGAAGAAAGAGTAACCATTTCCCTTGTGTTTCCTTTAGAAACCTTGGCCAGAATCTATCCTAACCTCCTTAGCTTCTCTTCTGGTGAAAATATTTCCTGTTCCAGCTTTAATCACTGCCTTAGAGACCAATCACTCCAACCGGCAGACTGATCAAATGGTTATCAGTAGCCTCAACAGACCCATACATAGGTTTATACTGTCTTTCACTTACATCCGTGGTGGCATAGTAAAGTCAGCCACAGAGATGGCAGCTTTTCCACTGCACTTAAAACCATACCCCTGGGGCACCTGGGTGGCTCAGATAGTTAGGCCTCCAACTTTACCTAGGGTCATGATCTCACAGTTCCTGGGTTTGAGCCCTGCTGACAGCTAGTGCTGACAGCTCAGAGCCTGGAGCGTGCTTTGGATTTTGTGTCTCCTCTTTCTCTGTCCCTCCCCTGCTCATGCGCTCTCTCTCTCTCTCTCTCTCTGTGTCTCTGTCTTTCTCTCTCTCAAAAATAAAATATTAAAAAAAAATACCCCTACCTCATGGCCTTTCCTGTCTACCATCCCTCAGCCTGTGTCTGGAGCTGTGGGCCTTTATTTTCTGCCCAGAACATACAAACTCTATTATTCTCCTCCCAGTAGGGGAGCAAATATAAGTTGCCATATTCAAACACCTTTTAAAGTTCAGATCTAAGGAATGTCTAATATTTCCAGTAAATCTTTCTTCCACCTAGGGAAATGACTCACTTTGGGCTGGACTGGGCCCCAGCTAGGGCTTGATGATCCAACCTAATAACTGGGAGGAGGGAACTGAGGTAGGGGGCAGATACCTGGTTTTGCAGAGGGATAGGTTTAGCCCATCCCCAAACACTCCTGCATCAAGCTGTCAGGGTGTGCGATGCGCAGGGACCAAGCTGCTGAGGGTGGAAAACAGACCATGTCCCTTCTAGGGTGTTGCTCCCTTCCCCTGTGTTTTGAGGATTCCTCCGGCCTGAGAGTTTGTTTTTGACAGTGGCCACAGTTAAGTGCTCTCGCCCCACTAGCCTGGCTACAGGGTCCTCACCTGGAGGAAGGGAACCATGCCCTACCTCCTTCCCTTTCCCTCTGGATCTGTCACTATTTTGCACTCTTAACACCTGCCAATGAAGATTGTCTACACTAAAACAAAAATGTGTTGCATCAGATATTACTGAGGGACAGTCTGAGGGCTGGGGAGATGAAGTGGAGCTGAATTGGGAAGATCATAACAGGTGACAATGGGTGTAATTTTAGGGAAAAAATTTTCTTAAAAAAAATCAAACTAATAATACTTCAAAGGGGGACTCTGCAGACAAGAAAACCCAAAAGTATTCTTCCAGTCTGTGTCAACCGAAGCATAAGTCCTCAAGTGCTGGCTAATGCCCTGGTGGTGAGAGGCTCAGGGCTGGGTTTTTTGTTTGTTTTTCTTTTTGTGTTTTTTGTTTTTATTTTGTTTTTGTTTGTTTGTTTTGTTTTGAGAAGGAGCCTGCGTGCTTCTGACTAGTACCTGTGGAAAGGTTGAATTTATTCCCTTTTTCCAGGACAATTCTAGAAGTAAAAAAAATTTTTAAAAATTTGAGGAAAACTACATCACTGGTGAGACATCACCCTTGTTGGAAACCATCATTTCTGTCCTCAGTTTAGGCAAAATAAAAATAGCAGCTAAAGGCTTAATTTCTGGGATCATATCAGTAAACCAGT
>PJEM01011097.1:0-10230 GCA_004023845.1 Helogale parvula
CATAAGCACTGGGAGCTGTTACCTATGCTCAACCACGGGAGGCACAGCAGCAGCACAGCCTCCATTAATTCACGGGTTTCCAGTGTCTCGCTGGAAAGAAGTACGGACTGCGAGTCCAGACGAACGGCCCAGAGGCGCACACGGCGCTGCTCCGGAGGCGCCGTCCCCGGGCCCTGCCCCGTCCGGAGAGGGGCTGGTCTCCTCACGTCTTTTGGTAATTGCTGCGAGTGGCCCGTAAATATCGCAGGTGGTGGAGTAACCGTCATCTGGTGAACTGACCGAAAGAAGTGGACGTTTCTTTCCGCTCCCGTACCTCTGACATCCCTGCCGCCCGCCCCCCCCCCACGGGCGGCGCTGGGTGTCGGGAGGCAGGGCCCGCCTGGCCGGTGCAGAGCGAGGCGAGGAGGGAGGGTCCCGATGCAGGGGCTCGCCAGGTGTTCTGCACCGGGGCTGGGGGCAAAGAGCATCCATTGTTTGAGAAGTTGGCAGGTTCCCAGAAGCCCAACCGTCCCGCCGCGTTCTGAAATGTCAAACATTTCCCTCGCTGGGGGATGGACGAGCAGACCCCTGGGGTTGCACACTACTCGGAGGCCAGAGAAAGGAGTTCTCTCTGTGGCACGTGACAGAACCCGAGTCCCAGTCTCCCCTGACCTCCGGCCTGAGCCGCTTTGCCGAGGCTCTTCCCGGCCGGCTCCGAGGGAAAGCAACTTCTCGGTGCTTAGACGTGGGGGGACTTTTTTTTTTAAACGGTGGTGATCTCCTAGGGCTTCTCACCGAAGTATCAGGAGATGAAGTGTGTCTGTCTGGGGTTCCCGTCAAAGAACCCACCGGGGACAGGCGCAGGGGAGGGGCCCCCGAGCCCCGTCTGTCACAGGGCACCCTGCTCTCACCTGCTTCTGTCTCTGTTTCAAAGTTACCACCATAGACCGTGGAAAGGAGGGAAGGAGAGAGGAAAAGGCGGGGGGAGCAAGGAGAAACTCTATATCCTGGATTCTCAGCCCAGAGGAGTCCGGGCCCCTGTCGCTGACAAGCCCCACACTGCGTCGGGGGCCAGGATACCCCCTGCACAGGCCCCACTGGTGCGGGGAAAGGGGAAGCGGTGGGACAGGGGTCAGTGCCCCCTGGATCCCGGCCGCTCTGCCTCCCTCTCCGCAGCAGTGGCAGGGCCTTCGGGAAGAGAGCTTTTCCTCACGGATGAGATGCAGACGAGATTTCTCCCCCCCTAAGACGCAGCAAGTAAGCAAGGGGACCCGACCGAACCCCAAGCGCAGGAGCGCGCCGCGCACAGCGCCGCCCAGCCCTCCCCGGCCTTAGAACGAGCTTTGGTGACTCTTCCCGACACAGCCTTTAGAGAAGAGACTCCGTTCAAGAACGGTCCCAGAGCCGTGGCCGGGCTCCAAGATGGCCAGGCTCTTAAAGAGCAAGGATCTCCGGGCGGTTAAGACGTGTAAGCACCTTCTCTTTGGCCCAAAGAGTCCAGAACGGCCTTTGCCAGCCATCGTCACTGGTCATCTTGAAAGGACTTCCTCAGTTGACGCTCCGCACCCAGGTTCACGGAGACCTGCTGGAAGTGGCCGAGCAGCAGGCCCGTTTGAAGACCTAGTTTTCATGGCTCCCAAAGGCGCCTTTGCATCGTTGCGCGGGGGCCTGGTTGACCACATGGCCTCTGGTTAGTGTCCGTGGCGCCAGGAGCCCACGTGCATCTTCAGTTTTCGGGGTGTCGGGTGCCCTGGGTCACCTCTTTGTGGTACGTTCGGATGGCTCACAGTGTCTGGGATGGGGTCGTTAGCAGCTGAAAGAGGAGTTGTTGTATTTTAAAAAAATGTTAATATTTTATTTTTGAGTGAGACAGTGTGATCAGGGGAGGGGCAGAGAGAGGGAGACACAGAATCTGAAGCAGCTTCAGGCTCCGAGCTCTCAGCACAGAGCCCGACGCGGGGCTCGAACCCACGAACCGTGAGATCAGACCTGAGCCAAAGTCAGATGCTCAGTCAGCTGAGCCCCCAGGCGGCCCGAGGAATTGGTGTATTCTAGTAGTTCCGAGAGGGCCCACCACCCGTCTGCTAGGTGGTCCCATTCAAGGCCTCAGCCCAAGAGCTTCTGTCCAGTCCCCTGGTGTCTGTGTGGGGGTTGTCCACTGGCGCTGACCACTTTTTGAATTTTTTCTTTCCTTGGCTTCCTTGACACATGTCCTCAGCTTCTCTCTCCCTGCTGGCTGTTCCTCCTTTGTCTTTTTTTTCTTATGTCTTTAATTTATTTTTGAGAGAGAGAAATAGACAACGCGAGCTGGGGAAGGTCAGAGAGAGAGAGGGAGACACAGAATCCGAAGCAGGCTCCAGGCTCCGAGCTGTCAGCACAGAGCCCGACGCGGGGCTCGAGCCCGCGAATCGCGAGATCATGACCTGAGCCGAAGCCGGATGCTCAACCCACCGAGCCCCCAGGCGCCTCCCTTTGTCTTTGTGATCGGTTCTTCTTGTCCCTTGTAGTCACTCGATACGTTTATTCATTTATATAGAAGAGGAGGCGCGGTGCCTCTTCCGGGGGTGAGGCACTCTGCGGTCCCGGGGAGATGGCAGCAACTCGGGTGGGCTCAGTCCCTGTCTCGGACACTCAGGTGCCAGTGGCAGTAACGACAGGTGCCGAGGCCTCTGGCCGTGGACCGCACCCGGTGTGCGTGCAAGCCGAGCCGACCTCCCAGCCGGCCGCCGTCTCTCACTCTCCTCTCTTGCTCCGCTGTTCTCAGACCCTGAGCCCAACGTGACGGCTCAGGGTCCCTTGTGTCTGCCTCTCCTTTGGCCTCCCCCCCTCAGTCCAGAACCCCCCGCTGCCTCGCGGCCTCGAGGGCCCTCCCAGCCCCGGCCCTGCATGCGCCCGAGACAGCACGGCCCGACTCCGTCCTGCCTCAGCACCCAGGCCTCCGCCTTGTCTTGGGGGGACGCGTGGGCTCGGGAGCGCTAGCGGCCGCCCCCCGACGCTCCTCGGGCCACCTGCGTCCTCCGCTCCTAGGATCGTTCCCTGATACTAAGCAGGACGGTGTCCCCATCCGGCCAGGAAGTAGCGGGACTCCTGCCCAGTGGAGCTCTCACCACTCGAAGATGTTTCTGGAGGCAGAAATGCACAAAAAGGAGACTTGTTCCGGGTCTGGCAAGAAGGTGGACTGGGACGTGTTCACACGCACGTGCGCGCACACACACACACACGTGACAGCCTCTCCCCAACATGCTGACGCCCAGCCGACTTTAGGAGGAAGAGAGGAAATGCCCGGATGAAGGAAGGGCAGCGGGAACTGGGAACCAGAGCCTGAGCGGACGGACCGCGGCCGCCACCAGGTCATTACCGGCCACAGTGATGCAGAGCAGGGAGCAGACGATTCTGTGAAAAACCAGACAGTAAACAGCTGAGGCTCTGCGGACCCGCGGGCGGCGTCACGTCGGCGTCTTTGTCTTCTCTGACAAGCCATAAAAAACAGAAAAACCATCTCTCGGCTCGGGGGGTTGTACAAAAACAGACCACCAGCCAGGTTTGGCTCAACCTTGATGTAGAGATTCGGGTCTACGTCCCTACAAAATCAGGGGGAGAAATCCTAGCTCCCTGACAGGGGGTCGGAACAGTCAAAAGATCGGATCATCAGAGAAAGAGGGTGTCTTGGGGAAACATCGCCCCTCTCCCAGGGAGGTGACAACAAAGCGAGCCAGCTGTGTGTGAGTCCCTTCTTAATATCTACCGCGAGGGGCGTGTTCCGCCTTACATGGGTCGAATTGAAAATACATAGTGCGTGGACTGCGTGGGACGCCAGAGGCCCGTGGAGAGGTTTAGGGCGTCTGTGAACTTGGGTGGGGAGGCAGATTGTGTTCTGACTTCTACGAGCCTCTAATTGAGATGCAGCCTCTTCTTCAGTTAAGAACGTAGGCGGTAAACCACAGTACTGTTCGTGGTCCCGGGGGCTTTGTCACCAGTGGAAATCACAGGCATTTCCGCATCAAGATAGAGTGTGTTACTATGATCTCAGATAGTTAAAATACATACTCAGTGAGCACATTTTGTTATAACTGGGAATTAAAAATTTAATGTTTATTTTTGAGAGGGAGAGAGTGTGAGCAGGGGGAGAGAGAGGGAGACACAGAATCCCAAGCAGGCTCTAGGCTCTGAGCTGTCAGCACAGAGCCTGACGTGGGGCTTGAACCCACGATCTGTGAGATCGTGACCTGAGCTGAAGCCGGAGGCTTAACTGACTGGGCCACTCAGGCAGTCCCCCTAACTGGGAATTTTAAAACACGCTTCTGAATAATTGTTGCGCCAAAGAAGAAGTTGCCGAAAATTTTTAAATACGTGGAATTTAGAAACGAAGAGCAGTGCAGCTTTTTCACATGAGAAGGTTGAGGCTTACCGGGGCCGGAAAGAGGGCAGAGGAATGAGTTGACTTTCGGTTCAAGCAGAGTGAAGCCAAAGAAAGTCTACGAATACTAAGATTAATGAAAATAGATGCAGAAATTCAAAAAAACAAAAACAAATGACAGCTGTCAACAGTGTCAGGACTTACTCTTGGGGGGCGCCTGGTGGCTCAGCTGGTTAAGGGTCCAACTCTCGGTTTCAGCTCAGGTCATGCATGATCTCACGGGTCATGGGTTCGAGCCCTGTGTTGGGCTCTGTGCTGACAGCGCAGAGCCTGGTTGGGATTCTGGCTCTCTGCCCCTCCCCCACTCACGCTGGCTGTGTCTTTCTCAAATAAGCTTAACAAAAAAATGTATTCTTGGAAAAGGTGAGCAAGAAGAGGCATCCTGAGGCGAGGCTAGCCAGGGACTAGAGCGCTCCCCTGCGTGGTGCTGGAGGCGGCAAGGGCACCACCACAGCGGAGTGCTGAAATTACACAAGCACATCACCAACAGTTTTACGCCAGTACTTTCGAACACTCAGAAAAAAATGGGCAGTTTCCCAGGAAAATATAACTTAACAAAACCGTCTCAAGAAGGGAAGGCAGGACTCCCACGTCGGAAACCGTCCAGGCCTGTGGGGTGAGTGTGGAGGACGCCCCGCAGAACCGTTTGTCCGTTTGTTCAACAGACACGCATGATGTCTCCGCGCCAGGTGCTGACGGGGCAGCTGGGGCGTCGGTGCGGGGAGGGTGGGGGGCCGTGATACCCAGATCCGGTATGAGGAAGTGGTCTCTGTTGTCTGTGCCCAACACGGTAGCCGTTGGCCACGGTGGCTTTTGAGCACTTGACGTCTGGTGAGTGCAGCTGAGAAACTGAGTTCCTAACTTTATTTAACTTTTATGTATTTTTTACATTTTTTTTTTATTTTTTTATTTTGGAGATGCATGCAAGAGCGGGGATGGGGCACGGGGGGGGGGGGGGGAGAGAGAGAGAGAGAGAGTCAGTTTCAAGCAGGCTCCATGTTCAGCAAGGAGCCTGAAGTGGGGCTTGATCCTGCGACCCTGAGATCATGACCTGAGTCCAAGTCAGGAATGGGATGCTCAACAGACTGAGCCACCCAGGCGTCCCTATTCAATTTTAAATTTTAATGGAACTAGCAGGTACCTGGCTAATACCATCAGTGGTGTGTTAGTGGCTTCCTAGGCGAGCACAGGGAGTGGACTCTCGGGACTGACCTTTCTGGAAACAGCTGCGCAGTCTGAGGTGGACAGTGCTGGTGGCCAAACCACCACGTGACCCCGTGCCTTTGATCTCCCAGTTCCTTCCCGGACACGTCCCCGCGCTTTAGCTCCTCGCTTCCCTCTTGGGGCCTCAGTAGCCCAGGACCCGTCAGCAGCCGTCCCTGGAGCGCTGACTTTGCAGCAGCCTGTCCACTGGCTGTTCTGACAGACAGGTGACTTAAGTGTCTTGGGCTCACGAAGAAACAGCCAAGCCACGCAGAGACGGAGAGCGTGGATCCCAGATGGAGGGTTTCCATGCAAACCCCAAAGCCCTCCGTGTTGTTGATGCCTCACGCTGCCCACGGAAGCCCCCGCCCCCTCCTCCCCCGGGGCCCCCGCCCGAGCCCCTGGTCTGGCTGGCATCTGCGGGCACAGCTCTGGGGGCAGCGAGTCGGCAAGTCTCCAGGGTCCCCGGAGCCCCGGCCTTGCAGGCCAGAGCCGTGCAGCGCCCCCGGGGCAGCTGACCCCCCACCCCGAACACACTGACGGCTGGGGGGGGGGCACAGGCGGGCCATGTCCGCCGTCCCCCGGGAAGGCAGTTAACAGGCTGTGCGATGCCCTTCCGTCCCAATCGCTAAAGGGGTCTCTTCGCACTTCTGTTTTCCCAGGGATGATCATGGTGATTTTACTGCTGCTCGTGGCCATCGTGGTGGTGGCCGTGTGGCCCACCAACTAGTGGCCGTGAAGGGGCCCCAGCTGGGACACCTGCCAGCGATGGAGAACAGCTCAGCACCCCCTTGGTACACGGAAAAGCCTCTCTCAATAAATTCTCCCCGACGCTCTGAACATCCGCTGTGCGTGCTTCAGTAAAGCAAAGAGTGTGACGGCTCCGGGGGGCTACCTGGGGCCCCGGGCCCGGCCTGACCCTTTCGGGGTCGACCTCAGTCGCCGGGGTGCTGGCCCAGGGTCCCACCAGGGGTTGTGCCCCGTGGCTGCCGGTGGCTTCTGGCCACCCTGTGGTGCGCTGGGCACTTAGTGGCTGAAAATGTGTGTCTCCCTGAGGACGTCACGTGCCCATGGGGGAAACGGAGTCCCTGTGTGTGCAGGCGGGGAAGGGGGTTGGCGGCCCGGGCATGTGTCCACGTGTGCACCTGTCACCCCGCCACCCCGCCCGAGTCACCACGCCCAGGGCTTGCTGCCGTCACTCAGAAGGCTGGACTCCACTTGGGGAACTGCCTTCAGGGCCAGGAGCACGTCCTGTTCTCTGGGACCGGAAACCCATTTTCCGAGGCTGAAGCCTGAGGGTAAGTGGCCACGCCGTGTCTGTCAGGTAAGGTGGGTGCCGCGGGGCGCTGTCAGGCCAGAAAGCCCCGGCTGGGGCTCAGAGAAAGGTGTGATCTGGAGGCCAGGAGGGCAGTGCCTGTGAGGCTGGGCTCAGGACGGGGCACTCCCGAAGGAGAGGGGCCCTGCCGCACGGTGGGCTGGGGCCCGGACAGACGGAGGCGGGGGGGGGGCGGTTGCTAACGGATCACCCAACGGAAGATCAAGAATCTGCAAACCCACGTCTTCCAGTCTTGTCGTGCGAAACCCCGAATCTATATAAACAGCGTCTCCTTGGAAGCCCCCCCCCCACTTCAGGGCTCCCTGGAGGCGCATTGAAGGTCTGTTTGACTTTCTCACCTCCTCTTGACTTGCTCAGCACGGAGCCCCGGCAACTTGTGGGGCGTCTTTGAACCCGAGCCACGGCGTCCTGGCTCAGTCACACGGAAAGGCCTTTTCAAGCCAAACACTGAGCCGATGTCGGCACACAGCAGCTTCTGTTCTTTTGACTGAGCAGCTCCGGGCCCGGCCCTGCTCGCTGGGCGACCTGGACAAGTGACTTCACTTCTCTGGACCCGCGGGCAGGGGAGGGGGTGATGTGCTGGCCAGCCAGAACGTGAGGGCCTACCATCTGAGCCTGGGGCAGTGCCACGCCTGGGGGGGGTTGAGGGGCAGGAAGGACCCCCCCCCCCAGGTCATTAGCGTCCTCAGGGCTGGGCTTCTCACGGGAAACCCCCACCGCCCTGAACCAAAGGGCCCCTCACTGGAATGAGCCACTCTGGGGGCATCTGTGGCCTCGAGACCCACCCTGGAGTCAGGTGGCCAACGTCAAGGCCTCAGGTCCCAGCTCGGTTCAGCAGGGCCTGGCTTCCGCCTGCAGGGTGTCAGGCCTGCGTTCCTGCAGCCCCATGCTCGGAATCGGCTGCGTGGGTGGTAAGACCCCCCCATCACCCTAAGCGTCAAGAGAGGCGAGGCGGGGCCTTAGCCCCCATCCCCTTGAGAACTTTCTCCATGAGCGTAAACTATATTAAAATAGCAGTTTAAGTATTGTTTAACTTAGGCGATTATTAATGGTAAGCATTTAAAGGCTGGATACCATATAAAGAAATCCAGACACCTGCTTATAGCTGGTGCTCGGGTCCTGTCGAAATTCATCATTAGTAGTAACTATACCCAAGCCTTCATCCTCATTAGCCCCAGGAGGATCTGCTCCTTTCAGGGTCCCCTGGAAGGCGTGTATCTACGCACAGGGCCGCTGCAGAAGCCCCCCAGCGGCCCCCCAGGCCTGTGTGCCCCACTTCTTCAGCCCCAGGTTAAAATGGGGGCTCCCCACACAGGACCAAACTCCCCCGTTGTCTGTTGTACTTCCCGGCCCGGCCCAAGTTAAATGGGGTGTTGGTCCCTGCTTATTTTAAAAGGCGAGTCGAGACTTGTCTTTCCTCCGATCACTTTGTACAATGTCAGACTTCCTCCAACGTCCTGCCAGTGACGAAAAGCCGTTTCGGCTTCCGGCACGGCTCGCGGCCCCGAGGCGTCACCAGTTCGGTACCGCAGTGAGTTCACCGTCCGCGGGCTGGGGTCTCACCTGCTCTCTCAGCTCTTTGGCTCCCTGTTTTTCTCGGCATGGTCCTTATGTGTCTCTTTAGTCTTAAGAGAGCATGGAAAGAGGTCTGTTCAACAAAACCTGCAGCCTAGGCCGTCTCCGCCGGGAGCGGGCAGTGGGCACTCCAGGCCGGGGTGGGGGCAGCTCGGCAGGTGTAGGGGCCTGGCCTCCCCAAAAGTGGGGCAGAGCCTGGGAAGCATCCTCACCCAGGAGGGTCTGGGTTTTGGCCTGGGCCGTAAGCACACTGGGCCCCCAGCCCCGACAGGGCAGCCCAGCCTCCTTAGGCCTCAGCGGCCGGGTCTAAATGGCCTTGGGCTCGCTTCCCACACTGACCTTGGCAGGTGCAGCCTGAGGCCCTCGGGAGCGGTGAGGCTGCTTCCTTCCGGCCTGGGGCCTGGCTGCGGGGGTCCTGAAGGCGTGACAGCACTCTTCAGGCACAGACACCTTTTTTTTAATAAAGGACAGAAAAAAGCCAAGTCACGAAAGTCCTGGAGAACTGGATCCTTGACCTAGGACGACCCAAGGTGAGCCTCCCGCCCCCACGTGCAGCACAGGCCTCTGGGCCCCGGCAGGCAGGTCTCGAGTCTGCAGACCCCCCACCACACCGGTGTGAACGGGCCGTCTCCACTCTCCCCAGCCCATCCACCATCTGAGGCCTGAATCCTGTCCCTGTGCCCAGTGTCAGGCACTGCCAGTCCAGCAGGGAGCTGCTCCTGAATGGATGGGGACACCGGAGACCCTCCTGGTCTGGCTTTGCCCCCTGGTTCGCAGGACAGGGCACCCATCTCTCAGAGCCGGACCCCTGAGGCAGCTGGGCCGGCCCTGGTGGTTCGTGCTTCCCTGTCACCTCCGCACGCGGCCAGGAAAGGATTTGCCCTGCCTTCCAAGGCTGGCCTAGGCTGGCCGCGGAGACCCGTCTTCGAAACAGCCGGGCGCAGAAACGATAGCTTCCTGGGGACGAGGGGCCCAGCTCCGCACTGTGTGGCAACGCGTGTTCCTAACGACCGAATTGTTGATTTAGTAAGGGAAGCGCAACCAGTCAGAGTTCGGGTACAGCCTCCGAGAGACGCAGCGAGCTCCGCTCCCGGAGGCTGCGTGGCCCGGCCCAGCGCCTGCGACCCCCTCCAGGTTTCACCAACCCTGTCCTGTGTGCAGTCTTCTCCTCGCGAGTCCCTTCTCAGCTTTGAGCAGAAGGAACCGAATATGTGAAAGGCACAACTGCTACTTGCGGGCTCGGAATCCGAAGGTGACGTTCAAAGGTGCGCTCTAAGCCTCTTTCTGTTGTCCCCTGGGGTCCCCCTGAGCTGGCGCCCCAGGGGGTGGCAAGGGTGGATCAGATCCCAGGGACAGTTTAGGGGGGGACTGAGACACACACGATCCCACCGGGGAGCCTTTTTGCTCCAAATCGCACCCGGAACCTACAAACCTTAGGACTCCAAGCAAAGCTGCCCTTTTCCGCTCTTTTTCTGGGGGAGTTAGGGCTCGGTCTTGCTGGCAAGTCCTGAGGCCAGAAGCCACACTCCTTAAGAGCTGCCTGAAGACTCACCAACTTTCTCCCCCCAGCGCCCCCCACCGCGTGCCCTGGCCGCCAGTAACCACGGGGAGACAGCGACCAGTGTACAGGAGTTTATTTAATTGATATCTGAACTTAGTTCTATCATATGGGGCCCGCGTTACAAGTTCCGTCTGGGTCCGTTACAACTCTAACAAAAAA
>PJEM01011097.1:10330-20818 GCA_004023845.1 Helogale parvula
GCAGAAGGAAGAGACGTCTGATGACGTGAGGGGGGACCAGCTTGGTTTGAGCTGGGGGCGAGCCCCACGAGAACACACTTGGACGCCCCTAGCATATGGCATGGCCGTGGCCATGAGCCGTGGCCCAGCGACCCCATCCACGAGTCTGGTTTATCTGCTCGCCAGTCTCCCTCTGGGAGGGGCTAGGGGCTTCCTTTAAGTATTGACACCCTGACATTTTTCAGGCTCCCGAAGGGACCATTTCCTGATCCCTTGGGGTCTCCTTGATCTCAGCCTTATTCCAATCTGGGGCAAACCCAAGGAAGTGTGTACCCATTTCCCGCAAGCCGCCGTGGAGACAGAGGTCTAGGAGGACGTGGAGGGCCTTGGGGCGCCACAGTGGTCCCTCCCTGCATCGCTCCTGCTGCGGGCCCTGGGGCTGCTCTCAGGACGGAAGCCACCCCGCAGGTGAGGCCCCTTCCCCGCAAATCTTTAGTGTTACCGTGTGTCAGTAAGGCAGGCACTCAATTGCCAGGGGCGCCAGACCACCCAGCAGGTAAGAAAAAGGGCAGGTGGGCGATCTGTTTTTTTTTGTTTTAAAAACTAATCGGGCACGTCTGTCTTCGAACACCTACATATCACAACTCTGGTTAATACACTCTTCAAAGTCTAGTTCCATTTTACATCCCTTCCTAACTGTACAAACTGCAGCGCCTCGGTTCTGCGTCCCTCTGCTCCCGGGGAGGCAGGCAGGGGGCCGGAAGAGGGCGCTTTCCCAAGGATGGGACCCTTGCTGCCGCAGCTGGTGGCCGGGACCCGCGGGTTCTGGCTTGGTCCTTGAGATGGGGACCGCAGGCTGGGAGGACTGAAGTCCCTAACCCCTCACGCCCCCACCTGGATGATGGGGGGCCAGGCCATGGGCGGATGGGACAGCCCCTGTCCTCGGGGTGTTGGGCAGAGGATGAGGCGGAGGCTGGGTGAATTTAAAGCAAGAGGCGCTGTTGCTTGAGGCCTCCAGGGCAGAGGGGGCCTCGGAGCCCAGCAGGACCACCAGCCCCTCCGTGGACGTGGTGGGGACACAGACCCAGGAGGGCACAGCCCTTCTGGGCGGGGTGAAGAAGTCAGGCCAGGGTGAACAGAAACAAGCCAGGGCCCCAGTGGCTGGCAGCGTGGTGCCTTCCAAGGACCGGGCCCAGCAAGTGCGGAGGCCTCCGAGCGGCTGACTGCACTCAGCAGACCAGGCTGGGCCTCCGGGGGGCCTGGCTGCCTCGCGGGGGCCCTGGGCGCCCAGCCCTGCGCCTCGCTGTTCCTTCCCAAGGCAGTTTGCGTTCTGTCTGCTCCCTCGGGCTGGTCTCCCAGGCGCTCCAGGGATCCCCCCAGACCCCCCACCCCGGGGCGGCCGAACGGCCTCTCCCTTACCTCTTAGGATTAGCCGAGGCCTGCCTCCTTGGCCACACCCAGCCTCCTCTATCCTTGCCACCACCTCTCAAGAGGCTATAGTGCCCATCCCTCCCGTCCCCGCCCTGCTTCTGCTCCCCGGGCCACAGGCAGTAACCAGGGCCGGTAGCACCCCTTCACAGCCCACGCCAGGAACCGGGTGGGTCGGCCACAGGGTGGCGTGCATTGAGAGAGAAATGTGACATCGCGTGGGTAAAGTGCCGGCACGGAGCAGGTGCTCAGTAGAAGGCGGCCACGATGTGGGGCTGAAGCAGGGGGAGGCAGAGGAGAGCTAGACCGAGAGGGGCCCAGCTTCCGACTTGGTAGGACCCCTTAGAGCAGGGAAAATGAAACCGATTTCCTGACCCAGAGGGGGGCCAGGTCTGTAACTCAGTGTGGGGGAAGGGGGATAAGGACTTGGGCCAGAGGCCCCCTGGGCAGTGCAGAGCTCCGAGGCAGGGCGGCAGAGGGTCGCAGGGCTCAGGAATGGGGCCCTGGACCAAGGCAGCTATAGGGCACAGCCCCCGGGCAGGTGGCAGGGGGGCTGCAGCCTCTGTCCCTTCCCGGGGCAGAGAGGGGCGCCCCAGCAGTGAGGGCAGTGATACGAGGTGGTCATGGCTTCCTGGGGCCCCAGGGACTTGGCCATCCTGCCTGAGGCTCCGACACCTGGCACCTCGCTGAGCCTACAAACCCGGGCTGGCCTCGGGCGAGCCCCCTCCCGCCAGCCAGGCCCAACTGCCTGTGCAAACCTGCATTCCACGCCGTCCAGGCCCTTCCCAGGAGCTGACGTCATTAAACAAATAGTGTCACTGCCCCTTCCCCCTCCCCTGGAAAATGTCATGAAGGGGCCAGTTCCAAGTTTCCAGAAAGGAAACTCTGGGAGGTTTTGCCTCCACAGGGCCTCCTCCAACAGGCAGCTCCAGCGTGAGGCGGTGACCACCCGGCTGGGGCTTCTCAGGGATGTCCTTGGGCCCCCTGCCCTGGTCACAGGCCACAGTCCTGAGCCGGCACCCATCGTGCAGCTGGGCGGTGACAGGCGCGGCCCGGCACTCTGCTCCCCTGGCTCCGCGGACTGGAACCCCCACCCCACCCCACCACCCCCCTGGAGGACCGACTCAGCAGGAGGCAGCGGAGGCCACAGGCCGCTCTGGCCACCCTCAAGTGCCTGCCAGACCCCTTCAGACGGACGGGGGAGCCCCAAGTTGTCGCAACCAGGGGTCCCGTGGGAGGATCCCCAGACAAAGGAGGGTCAGGGGAAGGAGGGATGTCTTCGTCTTTTGTGTCCGGGGTGGCGGTCAGCCGGGCTCGCTCAGCCCCCAGCCCCTGGTTCACAGTTCTCACGTCCCCCTTCTCCCGGGGGCGGCCCCCCCTGCACGGCTCTGCGCCCGCCCCCTCGCCGGCCCCGCCCCGCCTGGAGCGCCACAGCTCTGGAAGGAGCCCGTGAGGTAGCTAAGTCTCGTCCTCATCTCTCCCGCCCCGGGTGCACCGAGGGGGCGGGGGCTGGAGGGCGGGGCCACAGCCCCGCCCCGCGCCGCCAGGGCCCCGCCCCCGTCCGGGAAAGCGCGCTCACGCTCGGCCCCACCCGCCCGGCGCGCCACTGCCTCCGCGCTAGGCCTTCTTGCACTTGCCCTTCTTCTCGCGCTGCTGGAACTTGCGCAGCCGCCTCGCCCACGTGTCCCGCCACTGGATCACCAGGCTGCTCTTGTCCGCCACGATGCCGCTCTGGTCTGGCGAGTCCTCCGCGTTGCCCAGGAGCAGGTACTTCTTCAGGGGCTTGATTTTGGGACACTTGCAGGCTATGTCCCGGGAGCGGATCCACAGGCTCTGGTCACCGCGGCGGATGCGGCTTGTGCCCTGCTTGTACACGGAGATGATGTTCACCGTGAACTTCCACCAGTCCCCTGCTTTGTCCGCCTTCAGGATATGGATCTGGACCGCTGCAAGGAAGCATAGTCGGGCTAGTGCGCCACGGGCAAGCGCCACCTGGGCCCCCCACCCCACAGCCTGGTTCCTGTGACGGCCCGCCCCTCCTCAGGCCGAGGATGAGGCAGCCCACCTGATGATGAAGACGACGAGACCCACAGTTGGAAAGTGCCTGCACAGGCTCCCCCCAGTCATGGTGGGTGCCCGAGGCTGAAGCTGGAAGCCCACCTGCCATGCCTGAACCAGGGCTGCTGCTCCAACAAGCCTCCCCCGTGCCCAGCTTGAAGCTGCCACCCATCAGTGCCTGTGGGCACAAGCCTCCTCTGTCCAGAAGGCCAGAAGCAGCTTATAGGAACTGGCCACCTGTCCTCCGAGCCCTCTGGGCAGGGCCTGCTGCCCAGGACAGGTGTCTTCCGTGAGAGCAGTGGGGGGCCCTCCGCACAGGCTGGGTGGGAACCCCCCAACCTTCCGCCGCGGCCTTTCCAAAGGTTCTAGTCACTTAGCACAAGCCTCAGGACCAGACACAACCCTGTCCTGGACCCAATCTCAGAAAACCATAATGGGATCCCAGTGCCAGGTGCAATGTGCCATGAACCTGTCCTTCCGGGGGCCAGAGTGCCCTTTCCCAGGTCCTTGTACAGTCCGCCTCCCTCCCTCCGACCCTCTCCAGTTCCCCAGCTATCCCCCCCAATCCGAATTCTCTGCCAGTATTTCCTCGCCGGTACACGGGTTACCCCAGTGGCACCGGCACCGGAATCCCTGGAGGGCCTGTCACACACACGTGGCCTCGCCCCAGTTCCTGATTCGGTGGCTCCGGGCCGGGCCCCAGAGCATGCCTCCCACAAAATACCAGGTGGCGCTGACTCTGCTGCTGCAGGAAATGCACTTGGAACCGTCAGGACCCTAGTAAACATTAATAAATGTCATTTCTGCACGATATTAGGTATCGTAAAAGGAAGTGCTTTTTGAAGAAAAAGCGTGGGGGTGGCAGAACTTGGTTCAAACATGTTTGTGAAATTGTGGGTTAACCAAAGTCAAGAGGTTTCCTTACTGCGGGACTTTTCAGAGCCTTCAACCTACACATTGTGTGTGTGTGTGTGTGTGTGTGTGTGTGTACACGCATGTGTTGGGTTCCCAAACAACCGTGACGGCAGACGTCTCTGGCTCGCACACCTCAGGTTAGCAGAGCCCCGTAGGGTCCAGCTGGGGAACCACTGGGGGGGACACACAATCATTGCAGGAGATAAAGGGAGGGGTCTCTGTGCACTAACCCACCAAGGAAAACCTGGTCCTCTTCCCCACCCCCACGGTCAGAACAGGGGACGTCCCCCCTGCTGAGCCCACTGGCCACTCCCTGCACCCTTCACCTCTGCACCAGTCTGAAGACTGCCCTGGCGGGCGAGTGGGCTTGAGCCCTTCTGGAAAAGCAGCCGCAGATCACAGCTTAAGAAACCGAGTCACTGGCAGGTTCCGGCAGCCACGAAGACATGTCCCCAGGGAATACAGATCGGTCACCCTCTGCCAACCTACATGTGGCTGGACCAGCCTCTCTCAAGGTCTCTGGGGCCTGCTCAGCCACCTTCACCCCAGGGGGGGCCCGTGCTCCCCTTCCATCCCCACGAATGCCATCCGCCCATCCTTCTGGGGGCGAGGGAAGTGGCAGGTTTTTCCCATATTTTCATTTCAGCGGCTCCTGGGCATCCTGAACTTTGCACTCCAGTGTGAGGGCTCCAAAGAATGGCTGCCATGGCAACCGTTTCCATGTTTTCGTCACCAAGGGACTCCACACTCAGTGTGAACTCTGAGGTGGGGTGGGGAGCCCTCCAGCCTGCAGGAGTGGCTGGGCCGTGTGTGCGACTGTGTGTGCAGCCGGGGGTCACCGTGGCAACTGAGTGCCCCGCGCCTGAGCAACGGGGGTGGGGAGCCAGCGTCCCTGGGAACCCCGGTTTCCTCTCCGTGGCACTGAGCTGAATACGCAATGAGCCTCCCTCAGGATGCCGCTGTTCCCTGTGTGGGAGGGCAGACCCCCGGCCCCCGCCCCCACCTGCGGGGGGACCCTGGAGAATGCGGCTGTGATCCCCGGCACTGAGCGTCTGTAGGTGGTACAGGCTCAACTCTGTCTCCCAGATTCAGATGCTGTAGCGCTAACCGCCCCCCCACCCCACATGCGTCCCGAGACAAGCCCTTAACAGAGGAAATTAAGACAAAGTTGGAATGGGCCCTAATCCAGCATGACTGGTGTCCTCATGAGAAGAGGAGGTCAGGACACAGACGTTCAGTGGAAAGACCCCATAAGGACACAGCAGACAAACAAGGAGAGACGCCAACGGAGCCACCTTCCTGGGTCCCGGGCTCCCGGCTCCCAGAAACGCAAGACGATACATTTCCGTTGTTTAAGCTCAGTCTGCGGTACTGGGTGCCGGCAGCCCGGGTGAGCTGTCCCAGCTGCGCTACGGAGAGGCCGGAGAGAGCAGGCCGGACAAGGTCAGGCCTTGGGCTGGCCCTCCAGGGACCCTTCCCACTCCCCGCAGCTGCAACAACAGGCCCTTCGCAAAGCGGGAGACCCCTGCCCCACTTTCCCTGGTCTGGGGGGTCTCTCTCCCCTCAAGGAATTCCCTGGAACAATGGGCAGGGCACCCAGAGCAGCCCCCAACCCATGCTGGTCTGGGACGGCAGGGATCCGCTTAACACTGAGGACACAGCCCCGAGCAGGACCCAGCCCTGAACACTGCGCTGTCCACCCCGAGAATCCGGGGGTCAAAGTGGTGGGCACAGGTCCTCCTCCTCCCCCAGTAGCTCCAAGGCCTTGCAGTGGGACGGCGCGGGCGGGGGCGGGTGGCCGGAGTATGCATGTGATTCTGCTGGAAAACATCCACAGTTCCGCTGCCCTGGCGACGCCTCCACACATTACACAGCCCACCAAGTATGAGCCGCACACGCAGCGCACGGGCCAAGTCCCTGCAGCACACACACAGCTGAAAATATTCAAAATACACACTGAAACGGTGACCTCAGGCAGACCCGCTCCGCAGGCCCGGGAGCACACCCGGCACAGCCCAGCGCCAGGCCCGCCGGCCCTGCTGGCCAGGAGCCCGGAACGACCGGGGTCTCCTGGCCGGCCCCCCCCCTCGCCCATCCCAGGACCCCGTTCCCTGAGGCTGTGCCCCTGACACCCGCACGACACTCACCCCCAGCCAGTTAGCCTCAGCCCTCCTGATGCCTAAACCCGTGCCGCTGTCTGTGCGCCAAAGTCCGCATCTGACCCCAGCAAGGGCAGAATGTGGGGGATCAGGGGAGGGTCCCCATCCTGCCTTCAAGAACGAGAGAGACAGGGTTAACTCCAGAAAGGCAGGCTGTGAGATCAGCCTGGGACGCTAAGAAGCGGGCTGGGACCAGCCTGCGGGAAGAGGGGCCCAGCCACAAAGCCACAGCAGTCCTTCTCTGAGGCAGATGCTGGCTGCCAGGGGGAGGTGGCCCCCAGGCTGCTGGTGCCTCAGGCCCCCGGCTGAGGCCACGCAACACTGCTCATGGGCCGGAGCCCTGCTCTGTGCACAGACAGAAGCAGGCATCGGGGTGTGGGAAGTGGAGCCCGCAAGGCGGGAGGGGTGAGGTCGGCTCTGGAAGGTCCAAGTTGGGGCACCCGCGGGCTGCAGAGTTGGGGGATGCCTCTGGAGAGGCAAGCAGAGAGCTCACAGGCTCCGGGGAGCGAGAAGCTGGCCCCCTGACGCCCCGGTCCTACAGGCCAGGCCACACTTGGTCTCCTGGCCTTGGCGTCCCGGACTTGCCCCATGTCTGCAGCCAGCTGCAGAGCTCCGTTAGCAACGCTGCAAGCAAGGGGGGACAGCGGGGTCACAGGAAGGACTTAGCAGCCACCAGCGCAGGGCTGGATGACTTGTCTTCTCTTCCAATTCAAGCCCGCTCCTGGGCAGGCAGGGGAACGAACCTCTCCATCCCGAGACTCCAAGGGGACCAGAGGGGGACTGAGGGCCAGGCCAGGCTCCTGGGCCGAAATCAGCAGTAAGAGCCTGGGCCAGGGTTGACCTGGCGGGGAGCAGCCCCGGGGGTCCTCTGGGCTGCTGGGTGGGGCACCCCTATGCCCTTCTATAGGAGCAGACCTCTGCCATCCTTCCCAGAGCCCCTCCCCCCCCCAGGGCAAGGGATTCTCAGGCCCCCAGAAGCACTCTAAGAAGGGGGAAGCTCCAGGCCCTGCGCCCTCGCTGCCCTACAGCAGGCAGCCCTGTTCATCAGCCCAAACCTCCCTCCCCAGCTCTGGTCCTGGCCCAGGACACGCACGACCTGTCAGCTCTGGGCCCTCAGAGGGAGGACCCAGTGTGGCAGGAAGCAGCTCCAAGCAGCCTATGTCCCTGCTTGCAGGTCTGGGGGACCTCCTGCTGGCGTCAAAGCTCCCGGCCTGGGCCAGGTTCTAGGAAAGCTCTTAGCTCAGCAAAGGGCACATAGCTGTTGCCCATTCATCTGCTGAGGGAGGGGCTCTGGGAAAGGGGGTCCGAGGGAGAGGGGTTCTGGGGGAGAGGGCTGTCAGCCATCTTCCTCTACCCGTAAGCCTTGAGCCCTGGGACACCTCTGTGGGGAGGCTTCCTGCTGCCTGGAGGTCTCCGGGATTTATGGGCTGCTCAGGGACGGCCCCCAAGGGCTTCCCAGCAGCTGCCCCTCCCAGGGAGGCCTGGGTGGCCGGCCCCGGGCCTCCCCCCGCCCTGCCATACCTTCCTGTTGGGCCGGTCCAGCCAGGGAAGGCTTGTCACCCATCTGTCTCCAAGACAGCGGCCAGGACGAGTTGGGGAGGACACTAGCCCCACAGAAACCATTAAAACCATGCAGCCCCGTAAATCTCCTGGTACAGAGAGTGTGTCACGGGCTGCAGCTGCTTTTATAAAATGCAGCTCTGACCACATGTTTCCCAGGCCCCCGTGAAGGTAAGGGGCCGCCGAACACAGCCAAGTCTTGTTCTCAGAGATGCTGGCTGCCAGCGGGGGCCGGAGCAAGTGCCGAGCCGACGCGCCCAAGATGAGGTGTCACGGCCTCTTCCATTAAATGAGGCGGTGAGCTGGAGGCTGGCTGTGGCCGGGGCAGGCCACCAGCCACTGCCACCAACAGGGGTCCTCAGGATTCCTGGGGCTGCCCCCTCCTGCCACACCCGCACAAGCCCAAGAATGTGAAGGCTCCCTCAGTTTCTCCTGAAGTGCTGAGGCTCCATTCTAGGGAGGGGAGAGCGGTCAGGTGCCTGGGGCCATCTGACTGCACAGGGATCCCCAGGAATCAGAGAGCCAAATTCTGGCAGCCCTGGTCCCTGAGAAGTGGTCCCGGTCTGGCCCGGCCACCTGCACCCCTACCTCCCGCCCTCGCAGTGAGAGAAGGGATCGGGGGACATGGCGAGAGGCTCAGGCAGGAGAGTGGGCCTGAGCACTGCCCGCCCAGTGGGGGGCCCTCTCCCAGGCAGGAGGAACGGGATAGCCACCCCACCTGAGGTGTGGCCAGAGCTCCGGAGGCACGGCAATGAGCACCACCCTGCCCAGTGCATCCATGGGGTCCTGACCTCCAAAGCAGGGGAAGGCAGGAGGGCCAGCCTCCCCTCCTATGGCCTCAGTCCAGGCCCCTCATCATCCCCTGATCCCTCGGGGACCCGCGGCCTCCAGCAAGCCCCTCTGCAGGAACAGGAGCTCAAAGGGCAGCCCCACCGCCAGCTGGAGCCCTGGAGTGGGGGCATCCCGCAGCCACTGCCCTGCACCTGCACACCGGGCACCCTCGGCACACCACGCCCGGCTCCTACCTCACCCTACGCCCAAAGATGCAACCCCCTTCCCCAAGAAAACTGGAAGACGGGGCCTTGGGCCCTGAAATAGCAAGCAGGCAGGATCCAGCACAACACCGGGGGGCTGGAGTGCTCCCGAGCCAGCCACGTTCACCGGGGGGAGTCACGCGGGCACCATGAGTGCCTGGAAGGGTGCTCCCGGGCCCACGCCCCGTGCGCCACCGCCTGCTCCGATCTCCCATCCCCGCCAGGCCGTACACAGGCAGGTGTTGGAAGATGACAGCGCAGGCCTTGGGCAAGGAGCCCCAGGACTGTGACCCACGTGCTGGGGACCTCCGTGCCAAAGGCGCTAAGCCCAGCGGAGGGGCAGAGGGAGGACCACCAGAGCCACCCTACGGCGGGGAAACACCTATCTGAGCCGTGCACTGGTTCGGGCAATGCTCGTGACCCTGGAGACGGGCCCCCAGTGAGCAGAAGATGAGGCCACCCTTCACAGGTGTCCCCACTCCCAACTGGGCCCCAGCAATCCAGGCACCTCGAACAGATCCCCGTTGCCACCCCTCCAACCTCCGCATCCCCATCTGTGAAATGGGAGGAGAGAGGAGACACCTTACACTAGCCAGCCTTCCCCACCCCGCCTCCTTCCTACAAAACGATGCTCAGAGGAGAGGAAACTGAGAAAAGAAAATAGAAGGAGCCCGCCCGGAGGCCCCTCTGGGGCTCCGCACCCTGCAGGCAGCTGTGGGAGGCCGGAGGGTAGCGGGGGGGGGGGGGGGAGCCCCAGAGCTGGGGACTCCCTGGGGACAGAGGCACCCTGCTGGTAAGGGCAGCACAGCCCCCTGCAGGATTAGGGGCTTCTCTGTCAAGCTGTCACTGGGGCCCATGGGCACGCCCTGCCCAACCCGGTGGTCACTTGCATTCCTCGACCTCAGCCTGACTCACGCGGACGCCGCTCCGCATCTGGCCTCCATATGGGGCTGGCGCTCTGGGGGTGGGGGGAGAGGAGGTCACATCTGGCTGGGGAAATCGGAGGATCCCCAGGGGGCCGGTGACCTGCAGGGAAGGGTTAGGCGGCCTCTGCAACACCACGCCATGTGCTGCCGGCATCTGTGTCCTGCTCCCCGGAACAGCGGGCGACGATTTGGGGGCCAGGGGTGGCGTCTCCCAGCCTCAGCCAGGCTCCCTGCGCAGCTCTTCCTTTGGGGAGCGGCCCCCAGGGTGCTCCTCCAGCACGTGTACCCACACCCAAGCCCCAAGGTCACAGCACGTGATAGACACAGCAACTGGGTTTCTAGGACGGGGTCAGCAACCTGTCCAGGCTCCGAACTGCAACCGACTGACCCTGATCCCAGACATAGCTACGGAAGTGAAGGTCAAGAAGG
>PJEM01011097.1:20918-56870 GCA_004023845.1 Helogale parvula
CACACACACACACACACACACACACACACACACACACACACACACACACACACACACACCCCCTCCATGGCCAGCTTGGGTTCCCCTCCCATCATGGATCTGCCCGTGACCTCCCTCCCCGACATGGCCATGCCCATCATCAGCACCCCCGTCCACCCCACACTGTCCATCACACCAACTCCGTCACTCCAGTAGTCACCCGTATACCACGGTGACCGCTCCCGCTGGCTTCCCCAGCAGGATGTGTCTGGCTTAACCAGGAGTAGAGAGTCAAGGGTCCTGTGGCCAGCAAAGGTGAGGCTCAATGAGGTGTCCCACCCGGGACCTGGCGAGATGGCTTCCATGCCCCCCAGAGGTCCCAGAGCACACTGGGGTGTGTTGATGCAAGTCAGAGGTCCACTGAGGTCCCAGACCCTCTTCGGGCACGGCGCCCGAGAAAGCAGGCGTGCAGACGGGCACACGCGCACACGTGTAACCCAAGAGCCTGGTCCCTCCCCACAGGTGCCAACAGTGTCCCCTTTTGAACTGCACCTCAGAAATAATCCTTGCGGGACCTTAGAGGAGGAATACTAGACCCAAATCATCTTGTGAGAAGCATTTTGACTTTTCCATCTGGCAGTGCCAAAATGTCTTTCAACAAAAGGGGTGACTAATAAACATTTCTGGGAACGAATAATTTTTCCAAGAACTGGCAAAAGCGAGATGATCTCACCTTTCAGAATGTGAGCTGTCTGTCCACCCGGCCCCTGCCCCCCGCCTGTTTCCGCTTCTGTGCCCAACGCCTTTCTCCCTCTGCCTGGGAGCCTTGCTTTGCCCCGTGAGCACCGGCTGCTGGGGCTCCCTCCTCCAGGAAGCCTTCCCCGAGAACGGGCCATGCCCCGCTGATGCCCACCCCGGGCTGGACGCCGCCCACACGTCCACCTTGCGTGCTCTCGCCTTCCCGACTGTAAGTTCCCTGAGGGCTCAGCCTCGGTCTCCTCCCCATCTGTGAGCTCAGTGCCCAGGTGCTCGTGGGTGTGCAAAGGGGCTGGCTGGGGGTTGGGGGCAGGACTTCCCAGGCTGTGGTGAATGCGTGTACACACACACGCACTCTCACACATTCACACGTGCGCACACACACCACGCTGTCAGAGCAGCACCCACACTCTCTCAGGCACATGGTCACACGTGCACACTTACGGCACACCCACAGGCTGCCATACACAAAAACTCACACGTGCACACTCGTGTCCACTCACACGCAACACGCGTGCACACCGCTGTGCACATTCACAGAAGCACACCCACACATGCTATCACACTCACACGGACGCGTGCACACGTGGGAACACACGCTGTTCATATACATACTTGCACGCCTACACGTGCACACCCACATGCTGTCACACTCGTGCACACGAAAAGCATTCACGGGAGCCCACTCATACACATGCACACAGAGGAACACAACACTCGCACACCCACGCACTGTCACACACTCATGTGCACACTCACGGGAGCCCACTCACACACACATGCCCGCACTCACACCTGCACAAGCACACATGCACACCCTCACACGCTGTCCCACAAGCATACAGTTCCACATGCGCACTCGTGCGGTCCCATGTACACCCTACACACTGTCACACGAGGACACGCACACATACTAACACGTACTCACGTGCGCGCACACGTGCTTTCACACACACTCATGCGCGCTCACATACATGCCCACTCGTACCACACGTACACCATGTGTGCTCACATTAAGCACATACGCGCTCACATGCTATTGCACACACACGCTCACGCACTATCACACAAACACAGCCACACACGCTATCACACTCACGTCCACGCACACGCGCACAGGCTCGTACACTGTCACACGAGCACACCTACACCTGCACACCAACACGCTGTCACACACGTGTGCACACTCACAGGAGCCCACTCACACCCAAACTCGCACAAGCACACATGCACACTCACAGGAACTCACGCCCACACACTTGTGCACACATGCATGCATACACGTGAGCAGTCACACATGCACAGCTGCACACGAGCACCCTCACACGCTGCCACATGTGCACACACATGCTGTCACGTGTGTACGCGCGGTGCCCCACCCAAGCGAGGTGGTCCCGAGGACCGGCAGGGAGGCTAAGACACTGGAAGATACAGATACCGGAAACTGTCTTCCGCGAACCACGCCCCTCTCGGAGCTGCCTGTGGTCTCAAGCACTCGCAGGGTGAGCCAGATCCCCCTAGAGGGCGACAGAGGGCTGGGGCGGCCCCAGGAAAGGTCGGCGGAGGTGACCAGGTCACCATGCACCCCTGCTCCGAGGACCCAGCGCCTGGCGCCTTGTCCTGATCTGGTCTCCTCTCCAAGGGTGTCATGTCCCCTTGGTGACACCGGCATTTGACAGACTTGGGAGCCTGAGGCCCGGGCTGCGAGCCTCCTAAGTCCCACAGCAAGTCAGGGACCTATGCCCCCAGACCCTGGGCCGCTGCCCCCTCCCCTGTCGTGGGCTCTGTCTGGATGTGAGGAGCTTGGCTGGCGGGCTCGGCCCTGAGGCCCTCCCCCGCCCCCACGCCTTCCTGCCTTGCGTGGCACCCCCCCCAGCTCTACCCACGTGGGGTCCCCTTGCATCAGGAACGTGCCTGAGACGACACGGGGCAGGACCAGCACATCCCGAGCCGGCCACCGGTCATTTCTCACTGCCGTGCTCCCCCCCGCCGGCCTTCCGTCCGTTGCCCGGGTCAGTGGGGCCCCAGGTCGATGACCTCCCACACGAAGGAGCGGGTCTGGGGCCTGCTGGTCACCTGGGGGGGCGGGGGGGCAGCAAGCCCGAGGTACTAATTAGCAGCTTCTGGAACACCAGCACAGGCTGTAAGCGAAGGAAACGTGTTTTCTAATTGGCTCCCTGCCGGGTGTCAGTCAGAAAGCAGGGAGGGAGCCCGCCGCTCAGAGACCCCTTCCCCAGTCCTCCTGGGCCTGTGCCGCCTCGCCTAGCTGCCCATCCCCGGGCCAGGTCCCTCCTGCTCCTCGTGCCCCTGGGCTGGCCCAGGCCCGCCCGAGGGAGGGGAGGGGCACCCCACTCACGTTATCTGGGGGCCACAGCCCCTGCAGAATACAGGGAAGATTCTCTACAAACCCTTGCAATCCAGTTATGAGACCTACCTGCCGCTGGCTCTCTGAGCCTGGGGGGACAGCCCACGCTTGTCCCCAGGCCTGGGACCACGACAGAACCCTTGGGCCTCCGGCCTGAGCCCTCATCCCTCAAAAGATCGCTGGGATGCCCTGGCAGCATGCGTCCGGAGGGGAGGACGGGCCCGACCTGGGGCCCCTGCTTGTGCTGTCACCGGGGCTCAGAGGCGGCTCCAGGCCCAGCTCCTTTACCTTTAATCCATCTCAAAGTCTGTTATTTTCTGGCGGAAGGCAGAGGCGTTTGGGGGAAGGTACTATGGGCCCCAGAAGGGTCTGGAACGGAGACCCTCATGGCCTGATCACTTCTGAGCCAGGTGGCCTGGGGGCGGAGTGCAGCCGGGTCACTGGGACCGTGCTCTGGGCTCCAGGGCGGGGTGTGCATGCGTGTGTGTGAACACACACTCACGTGGAGGAGAACGAGCTCGTCTTAGGAATTCTCAAAGTTCCCGTGGGCCTCCTTGCTCACTTCATCATGCTAAAAGGTCCATCCTTATCGAAGAGAAAAAAACCCTAGCATTTGGTTCAAATGGCTGACCCAGGTAAGACCCCAGGAAAGACCCGGGACGGGGCACCTGGGTGGCTCAGTCAGTTAAGCGTCCAACTCCAGCTCAGGTCACGATCTCAGAGTTCGTGAGTTCAAGCCCCGCATTGGGCTCTGTGCTGACAGCTCAGAGTCTGGAGCCTGCTTCGGATTCTGTGTCCCTCTCTCTCTGCCCCTCCCCTGCTCACACTGTCTCTCTCTCTGTCTCTCAAAAATAGATAAACATTAAAACTAATAATAATAAAAAAACACCCAGGTAAGACCTAGCTGGACGCCCTTGGGGTCAGGAAGGAACAGACCAAGGTTGTCTTCCACCTGCTCTTCCTCCCTCCCGTCCCCTCCTGCCCAGCTGCCCGCTGCTAGCAGAGGGGTGCAGTTATCGCCCCTCCCTGGAAGCCCGTCAGGCACACGCCCTGCGCTGGCCGCTTGCAGACACAGCTGGCAGGTGCACCGCCTTCATGCTGCACACAAGGAAACTGAGGCTCAGAGAAGCAAGGGACGCGGCGCGGCTCCCACAGGAGGACTGGGGGCAGACCTGGAAAGCTAGATAGAAGTGAGAAGCCAGAGCAGGGCTGGGGTAGGAGGGGGATGACAGGGCTGCCGAGGCCTTGGGTGGGGAACTTGCCTCTGGGGGGCCAATTGCAGAGGCACAGACGGGACCCGGCAACACCCACAGGGAGTGGGGAGGCGGCGGCCGGGGGTGGGCAGAGCAGACCGTCCACGGCCAGGAAGAGGCGGCCGCCCAAACCAGCCAGGCCCACCAGCTCTGGGGGGAGAGCCGGACGGTGGAAGGCACCAGGCCTGGGCTCAGGGCCCCTGGGCCTGCATCCGGGCTCCAGGGACCTCCCAGCTGGGGGACAGGGGCCTTGGCCCCGTGTCTGCACGGGGGGTCTTCCCCAGCCCAGCCTGCAGACCCTCTCGGGACTTCTATTGGCCAGGCTGGCTCTGAATTGCCCCCCAGCTCATTGCACACATCTGCCCCGGGGGCCTTGGGGGCTCCCTCACCTCCTGCAGGCTCTCCACCGGCTTCCCCCAACCATGACCAACCAAAGTCAGGCCTTGACCCTGCATCACGTGGTGTGTGGCCAGCCCAGGCCTCGGGCCAGCACAGAGGCTCTCAGGGGTGCGGGGAGGATGCTGTGTAGTGAGTGCGGGGCCAGGTCACCCCTTCCCGGTGAAGGGAGCCTGAGGGCTCTGGGGGGGGGCCGTCAGCCCCAAAGCACCCAGCCGCAAAACCCCTTCAGCACCCCGGTGGCTGCGTTCCAAGTTCAGGCACATCAGACTTGGCCGCGCACCCTTCACCCGGCAGATTCCCAGGCCCACCTCAGCCTTGCAGAGCCAGCCTTTGGAAAGACCTTCAGAAATACGAGTTCTAGGGGCGCCTGGGGGGCTCCGTCCGTTAAGCACCGACTCCTGATCTCCGCTCAAGTCATGATCTCAGGTTGTGAATTCAAGCCCTTCATGGGGCTCTCAGTGCAGAGCCCTCTTGGGATTCTCCCTCAGGTCTCTCTGACCCTGCCCCACTCTCTCTCTCTCAAAATAAATACACATTTTTAAAAAAGGAGTACGAGTTTTAAATCCATGGAGCTCCCACCCCTTTTCCCGAAGAACCTCACTTTGAGCAACGGAGGGAAACTCAAGTTGGAAGCGCGTAGCATGGATGAGGCATCTGAGACCAGACAGGTAACGTGACCAGTCTGCGGCCACACAGCTCTATCCCCCCTTCTCCAGGGCAGAGTGAAGTCAGAGGCTAGCCCGGGGAGTCCCAGCCACAGGGGGAGCCCCACTGGCCTGGACGCCAGATTCCAGCCCTCGCACCCTGCGACCCCTCGCGCCCCTCGCCTCCGAGGACCAAAGTGGAAGAGGGGGCAAGCTCCCTGGACGTGGGATCCCGCCAGCCGGGACCCCGGCCAGTCACGGGGACTCGGCGGCCAGCCACGCAGCCAGGGCCACCTGCACCGGGGCCCCACTCCCAGCTGGTCACGCGGCCCTGCTGTCCCTCCCAGACAAGGGACACACACTCACCATAGTCCTTCCTGCAGTACTTTTTCATGTTAATCTTCAGCTTCCCTTTCGAGGCCTTGCAGTAGGAATCACAGTCTGCAGGAGAGAACAGACAAAACCTAATTAGGCAGCCTTGAATAGGCTGCAGGCCGAGTGGGAGGCCGGCCTCCCCACATACCCAGGGGCCTGTGATGCCCTCGGGCCGGGCGAGCAGGGCGGCCATTCAGGGCAGGCCTGGCCTTCTAAAGAGGCTCCTGGGACAAAGGGCCCCCGGCCGACTCCCCCCCCCCCTCGGGCCTGACGAATCCCTCCTCCGCCCCCTGCAGCCCCCCTTGGCCTCCGTGAGGGATGCAGGGGGCTCTGTATTGTGCCACCCAGGGCTTCTGAGCGCCACACGGATTCCCCCCACCCCGTTCTTAAGACACAACTGGAGCCTGATTAAAGCCGATAGAGGCCTCATTGTCACCCCGTGCCCTGGGCCTGTGTCAGGCGCTGGCTTTCATGGCGTGGAGCCTCTGGCTGGGGTCAAGCCCCAACAAAAGAGGTCACGGAGGAAATTAGCAGCCCATGAAGCATTAGAAAGCCCCTTTGGTGCCCACTCTACTGGAGTGTGCAAATAGAATGCTCCACGGAGAAGAGTTCAGTTCTAATGGGCCCTACTGCTGAGAGCCAGGGCTGCCGGGCCTGCGTCCGCCGGGTATCACTTCGGGGGGCTTCCTGGGGCCGCAGCGCGAGCCCGGCGGGGTGTGCGAGGCCCGGGGCCTGCCGCAATCGGGCCTCTGTCCACCCGAAGCAAACCTCCAGCCTCGGCCCAACCACGCCCTCTCCCCGCCAGCAAACCCTGCCAGCGATGCGATTCCTTCGCTAGGTTCCAGTGTGACACCCGCTTTAGCACAACACAGAGGGAGGGGCCCAAGGAGTCACTCCGCCCGCCCTGCACCGCCGCCTGACAGGCTGGTCTCGCTCAGTCCTTACTGTCAGTCTTTGACACGTGGGTGATATTCCTATGCTGTAGACAAGAAACCCAGGACTGGGGCGCCTGGGGGGCTCAGTCGGTTAAGCATTTGACATCAGCTCAGGTCAGATCTCACGGTTCATGGGTTCAAGCCCCACGTCAGGCTCTGTGCTGACAGCTAGCTCAGAGCCTGGAACCTGCTTCGGGTTCAGTGTCTCCCTCTCTCTCTGACCCTCCTCTGCTTGTGCTGTCTCTGTCTCTCGAAAATAAATTTTAAAAAAATTTAAAAAAAGAAAAGAAACCCAGGACCACGCACCCAGTGCATCTCGGGGGCCTGGTGCCCAGGCTGGGCCTCGAACTCAGACCCGAGACGCTGCACAACTACCACCCGTGGTTATGCCATGCTGCGTCTCCGTGAACACCACTGGAGTCCCTCAAACGTGGGCCGTTATGCTCAGAGCTAGGGACATGCAGACCGCTGGCGGGGCCTGGGCTGGGAGCAGACACGTGCAGGGCGGTGACAGACACGCACACAGAGGGGACCGCCCACGAACACGCGTAGTCCCTCACTCTGCAGGGGGGAACTCCAAAGCCAAGGTGGGGTAAGCAACGGTTTGGGTGGCGCCCAGGACAAAGCCAGAGCGGCGAGGCAGGCCTCCCAGTGTGTCTGCTCCCTCTCCCGGCATCGTGGCCTCGAGAGGCACAAGAGAATATTCGGAGATGTCCTGAAATTTCCCGAGATTTCACTAAAGTCAGCCTCTGGCCCTGTGGGAGGTGGATGCCCCCTTTCAGGTTCTGGAATTCACTGACTGTGCCTCAGCTGAAGTAAAAACAGCTCCATGCCACTGCCCTGGGGACCACAGGCCTGGCCACCCCCTGCTGCCTCCTGAGCCAGCTTCCTGGGGCATTAGGCTAGGAACCCATCTTGGGAAATGGGGGAGAAAAGCAGCCCCTCCTCTTGCCCTGTGGTCTGAGCCCCTGGACCTGCCCACGCGCCAGGAGGCCCCGCCCACAGGCCAGGAGGCCCCGCCCAGCGGCCAGGAGGCCCCGCCCAAGGGCACTGCCGGCTACAGAGCTGGCTAGCGGGTAACCGCAGCAGGGACCTCTTGGGACGCAGGGGCTGGGCTGTGCAGAGCTTGCATTCTTTGGCCAAGCCTGGGAGGTCAATGTGAGGTGATGGTGGCCGAACGCACACATCAGAGGCACCGGCACCACAATGCACTTCACCCGTGGGAACAGCTGCTCTTGGCCACATCCCTGCCAGCTCAGGGACAGATGACGCTCACAGCAAAGCCACCACCGCGGCTGAACGCAGGTTGTGCGTAAGTCCCTGTGGTCCTGAGCGAGCTGGCCCAAGTCCCTCCCTGCCCTCTCCACTTAGGCCGGCGAATTGGAACAGGAGCAGGGCTGGGTGACCTCATTCCTGGGGCAGCCTTGAATCCACTCTCCCGGCTTCCTTGTTATTTTTACGAAGGTCCAACAGTCCTGGGGGGCAGGAAATGCCCCACCCCTGCCTCCCCCTGCACCCGGTCCAGACACACCCACTCCGTCTCAGCCCCTGGGGCACCAGCCCAGGCAGCAGTGCTAGAATCACCTGAAAGGCAGGAAACCAGCGCTCAGGAAGGTTCCAGAACACCCACCTCAAGTCAGTCCCGCACCGTGGGGCTGAAGGGATGGTGGCCGGACCACACCCCTCGCTCCCTCCCTTCCCTGCTGGGGACACCTACAGCGCTTCCTTCCAGTGCCAAGCATGCACCTGGGACAGAAACCGTCTTAGAGCCTGTGGCCTCCATCGCTGCCTAATGAGAGCCGCTTGACAACCCTCGGTGGCCCCTGTGATTGTCAAGAGGTCGCACCTCCACGGCAGCCCCTCGACGCATGTGTCAGAGCCCTCCGCCCTGACAATCAGCCCCGTGTCAGAGATAAGGAGGGCTGGACGGGAAACTCCCCCTCCTCATGCCCCAGTTCTGGGTGGAATGACCCAGAAGCGTTAAAAAACACAGTTTGAGTCCCACCCCCCGAGACATTCTGATTTCACTGGTTTAGGGGGCATGTCCTGACTTTTTAAAAAGTATTTTATTTATTATTTATTTATTTTAAGAGAGTGAGAGAGCCAAGGAGGGGCAGAAAGAGGAGAGGGAGAATCCCAAGCAGGCTCCTAGCTGTCAATGTAGAGCCCAGGGTGGGGCTTGTACTCATGAACTGTCAGATCATGACCTGAGCCAAAATCAAGAGTTGGGTGCTTAGCCAACTAAGCCTCCTAGGTGCCCCGGCAAGTCCTGATTTTTAATTTTTTAAGGTTTATTTTATTTTTGAGAGACAGAGCACAAAAGGGGGGAGGGGTAGAGAGAGAGAGACACACACAGAATCTGAAGGCAGCTTCAGGCTCTGAGCCGTCAGCCCAATACAGGGCTCCAACCCATGAATACACCCGTGAGATCACGACCTGAGCCAAAGTCGGACCTTTAACCGACTGAGCCACCCAGGCACCACTGTCCTAATTTTTGAAGTTCCCCAGGTGAGTCTGATATTCAGCCAGAGACCTAGGAGCCACTCTTGGAACCAAATATAGCTGTGGAAGGTAGGGACACGGTGCCCAGGGCACCCAGACTGGCAGAGGAAAGGCCCAGAGACATGGCTGTTGATTCGAAGTGGGCGGTGCTCACAGAGAACGCCAGGCGCCTGCCCTTGCCAGGCACTGGTACGCATTCATAGCTGTTGTTGCTTTCATTCTGGTGTGTGAGTGGCAGGGTGAGCACGGGGGGGCGGGGGTCCTGTGTCTTCCCTTTCGGTCCATCAGAAACACTTCTTTTTTTTTTTAATTTTTAAAAAATTTGTTATTTTTGAGAGAGAGAGAACATACGTGTGAGCGGGGAAGGGGTCGAGAGAGAAGGGGACAGAGGCTCTGAAGCAGGCTCTGTGCGGTCCGCAGGGAGCCCAACGCGGGGCTTGAACTCACAAACCACGAGCGGAAGCCAGGTGCTTAACCGACTGAGCCACCTGGGTGAAACCACCCATCAGAAACACGTCTTAGGGCCGTGTGTCTGTTGTCGCAAAATCTCCCCTACCCCCTCAGAGGTGCTGGTTCCAATTCGGTTGTGGGCTAAGAATGCAAAGACCCAGACGCAAGTGTCCAGAATGAGGGAAACGGAAGGGCTCTCCTCTGGGTAAAGTGAGCGACGCCCGGAACCCGGATACCGCGGCAGCTAATGGCTACTCGCACGCTCTGTGTCTGGGTTGTATTCCAGAGAACTGAGGTCACGGGCAAGGGGTCCCTGGGTAGGGAAAACGTTCCTGCACTTCCTTCTCTGATCAACTACACACAGAGCCCCGGAGCCTGCTTCAGGACCGACAAACTTTTACACGCAGCCCCAACGCCTTCAGAATGGCGCATCTACTTGGCAGGCACCCATGGAGCCTCTCCTTGTTTTGTTCCAAAGTAGCTATAAAGAGGATGAAGAAAAAGAAAAGAAAAGAAAATTCACACGAATGCCAAAAACCAAACTGATAGATGACCCAATGTTGGAGTCTGGGAGCAATCTCTATTAATTAAAGGCAGATGGTGGGGGAACAAGCAAAACGTGTCCCAGGTTTTACCTCAAGACGCAGCCTTTTGTCTGACGAACAGAAAGATCTTGAAAAAAGAGAGGACACAGAGGCGAAACCACCAGAAGACAGAGGGGCAGGAAGTGGGCGGGGGGATTGGCAGTGGGGCCCTCCTCCAGGGAGAGGGATTTTTTTTCTAATGTTTTATTTATTTTTGAGAGAGAGAGCACACAAGCGGGGGAGAGGCAGAGAAAAGGGGAGAGAATCCAAGGAGACTCCATTCCTTAAGCACAGAGCCCCATGCGGTGCTTGAACTCACGAACCTGTGAGATCATGACCTGAGCCAACATCAAGAGTGAGCCTCCCAAATCAACTGAGCCACCCAGGCACCTCTGAGCTTGCATTTTTATCAAGATCACAAGTGCAGCGAATGAGGAGACCAGGCAGTGTAGACAGAAGGATACCATCTCTACAGAGCAAAAGCAAGTGGAGGGAAAGCCTGGTGGGACCCGGGGACTGGGGACAGAGCTGCATGTACGCCCCCTGCCATCCGGCTTCGAGCTGAGATGGAAATCTAGCTGTCACACCAGTAGAGGGATCTGCGACTTTTTTCTTTTCACAAAGTGCCCAACAGCAAATATTTTAGGCTTTGCAGGCCATTCAGGCTCTATCACACGGGTTCAAACTCTGTCGCCACGGCTCAGAAACAGCCGCAGACAACATGTAACTGAATGGGCATGGCAGGCTAAAAAAGACCTAAGAGGACACCACCTCGGTGCAGTTAGAGAAGAAAGCTGCAAGGGAAGAGTTGTCCCGTACGACAATACAGAGTGTGACACAGGAGAGAGAGCAGACGGGACACCCGAAACCAAGGCCGAAACCTAAAATCTCAGTAGCACCATTAAAACCCACTTTGGCATTGGTGAGACCGAGCCTCATGTCAGACTCTGTGCTGACAGCATGGAGCCTGCTTGGGATTCGCTCTCTTCCTCTCACTGTCTGCCCTTCCCCTGCTTGTGCTCTAAATAAACAAACATTAAAAACCCTGAGTTGTAAGTAGTAAAAAGAAATGATACTGGAAAAATCGGATTCCAACACTCAGAGAATAAACTGGGGAAACTCACAAATTCTAGAGAAAAAGGATAAAGACACAGAAACCACACAAGAGAAAGTGGTAAGGATAGAAGGGAGACTGTGGAAGGGGAGACAATGCAGCAGAAGTCAAGTGGAATAGAAACAAGAATCAAAGATCGACTCTTGAGCTAAAGGCAGACCGACATACACACAGAAAGACGGTTCACAGACTTTTTGGAAAAACACCAAGGAAGAGAGACCAACACCCAGACATGTCTTTGGACAAATACGAAATACCAGGATAAGAAAAAATTCTATATGGATGAAAAACCAACAACAAGTCAGCCAGATGACCATGGAGCAATGCTCATAGGTCTTGGGGCGGGGGGGTGGGGGGGAGTCTGTTGGTCTAGGATTTTTATACCCAGCTAGACTGTCTGATGTGTGTGCAGGCCACCAAGAACAGAAGGCATTCTTCAGTGTGAAAGGTCCCAGACAATATTCCAATCATGTACCCTTTTTGAGAGAGATACTTGAGAATGTATCCCAAACAACCATGAAATGAATCAAAAGTAAGAGTTTAAGAGGGGGAAGTCTTGGTGAGTCTTGATGAGATCATTCGGTATGAATGTGCTGGTAATGGGCTCTGAAACCGGCCCATGTGGACCTTTCATATTTGGTTCTAAAACTGAAGGCAAATATAATTTTAAAATTTTTTAATGTTTATTATTTATTTTTGAGAGAGAGAGACAAAGTGCAAGCAGGGAAGGGGCAGAGGGAGAGGGAGACACAGAATCCGAAGCAGGCTCCAGGCTCTGAGCTGTCAGCACAGAGCCCGATGTGGGGCTCGACCTTGCAAACCCTGAGACCATGACCCGAGCTGAAGTCGGACTATTTACGAACTGAGCCATCCAGGTGCCCCTCAAAATAGTTTTTAAATTTTGAAAGGGAACATCAGTGCATGAGTACACATAAGAATATGTAAGCATAATGATAAAACAGTCTGAAATTTTAGATCATATTAACAAAGACTCAGCAGTAGAATGAGGTGGGGATACAACTCTTAGTCTTAAGTAGGCAGAAATTAAGAGATGCTGTTTCATGCTTGACTCTGACAAATAAAAGCCATCAGATCAAATAGCGCTTTCAAAAAAACCTGAAGGCAACCACAAAGCACCAGAGAAGACGGGAAATTGTTACAGGTAATTTGGGGGCACTTGTCTGAAAAGGTCAGTAGAGCATGTGACTCTCTTTTTTATTTATTTATCTTGAGAAAGAAAGAGAGCAAGCAAGGGAGGGGCAGAGAGAGAGGGAGAGAGAATCCTAAGCAGGCACCGTGACGTCAGCACAGAGCCCATTGTGGGGCTCGATCTCATGAACCATAAGATCATGACCTGAGCTGAAACTAGAGTTGGATGTTTAACCAACAGAACCACCCAGGTGTACCAAGCATGTGACTCTTGATCTCATGGTTGTGGGTTTGAGCACCACATCGGGTGCAGAGATTACTTAAAAAATAAAAATAAAAATAAATTATAGGAAATGTATAAAAGAGAAAGAAGAATAGAAAAGGTATAATATATAAAAAGCAACTAAGGTTAACTAAGATTACAGAAGAGCAACTATCTAAAAACAAAACAACTGGAAATGGAGTCAACGCCTCTATTTAAAAATGGATTAAAAAAAAAACACATAACTTTCAAGGGCACCTGGGTGGCTCAGTTGGTTGAGCATCTGACTTCGGCTCAGGTCATGATCTGGCGGTTCATGGGTTCAAGCCCCACCCTGGGCTCTGTGCTGACAGCTCGGAGCCTGGAGCTGCTTCGGATTCTGTGTCTCCTTCTCTCTCTGCCCCTCCCCCTCTTGCACTCTGTCTCACTCTCTCAAAAATAAATAAATGAAAAAAAACATTACATAACAGTTTCAGAGGCACATAACTTAATGAAACAATTTGGGTTTTTTTCCCCCCAGTTTATTTATTTTGAGAGACACAGAGAAAGAGAGAGAGAGAGGCAGAAAACAGAGAAGCCCACGCAGGCTCTGCACTATCAGCACAGAGCCAGATGCGGGGTTTGAACTCAAGAATCATGAGATTCTGACCTGAGCTGAAATCAAGAGTCAGTCGCTCAACTGACTGAGCCACCTGGGCGCCCCTGAAGCAGTAGGTTTTTAAAGCCTACAACGTTGAAAGCAGCAGCTGTAAGCTTCTTTAAAGAAGTTACGTTCATCACTAAGTAACAGAGAAGTTCACCGGCAATAAAAATACAGAGAGAGAGTTCCGTGTGGAATAACATCTTATTGAAATATATTACGAAAGAGGGGTTAGAAACACACAAGGCACGGACAGGCCCACAAGCAGTGAAAGGATGCTAAATTAATTCCAAAAGAGCTGGAAATGTACAGACCACATTTCCTGACCGCATCCTAATAAACAGGATTTATTATTAAACAGAAAACAATGAAAATAAATGTACTCGATTCTAGAAGTCAGAAAGTGAGCAAAATAACGTCTGCAGAGCTGAAGGAACGACTAACAACAGAAGTAGGAAGTAACGGTGCCGAACAGCAGAAAAACTAAGTTGCAAACACCCCCAAAAACTGGTTCTCAGGAAAAGTCCCCAAACCAACAAAGTAAAAAAAAACAAAAAACAAAAAAACAAAAACTAAACTAAAAAACTAAACAACAAACAAGCACCCAAAACTAGACAAAACACCATCAGGTCTACTTATGAGTAAGAGAGAAAAATCAGATACGCCTTAGGAAGCAGTGAGAAAAACAGTACAAACCACAGTCTAAGGAACCTTCTACGAATTCTAACGCTACCGTATGCAGCTTGAGGCTGAAACCCTGGACGCTGAATGAAATGCGTTACTTTCTGGGACGTCAGTGAGCACGTCAGACTAAAAGAGACAGCGCTCATCTGCAGGAGCCTTGATCCGATGCTACTTGATCTGGGCGGAAACGCAGAAAACGGTGGAAGTCGGTCAGAAGGACCATGTGGGAGTACCTAAAATCGATCATTTTTCAACTTTAAAAAAAAAAAAAAAAGGAAAGGCGGCATCTTACTGGTTGAACCAGACAGAAGAGCCGGCGCGAGCGTGCGCACCCACGGCCCCTGCAGACCGGCCGCCTGACCTCATTCACCAGGCGACCCCGCGATTTGTGCCCAGCAGGGTCCCATGCTCGCCTGGACCGGTGGCCGGGCCCCGGGTGTCTGCGCAGGAGCAGAGAGGGAGGGGTGAGCAGTGGGGGGACCCTCTGAGGCTCCAACTGAGGGCACAGGTGAGGACAGTGAGATACGCAGGGGTCCCTACGCCCCCACGGTCACCTGCCACTCCCATCCTCTGCCCCAAAAAGACGGGGACTGCCAGGGACAGACACGGGGACACGGAGGCTGCCATCTGCGGCTCACAGCAGGCCCGTCCTGGCTGGCCGGCCTCCTGACTCCTCCCGGGAGCCGCCGACCTCTCTTTTATTCCCCCCCACCTGCTCCCCGGACCAACCCACAGCCAAGAGCCAAGAGGGCCCCGCAGGCCCAGTCCCAGCGGCCGAGCTGCCCCGGCCTCTCCCCCACCTTGGGTAGCTCACCCCTCCGGTCTGCCTCGAGCATCCCAGGTGCCAGAACCCTGCCGGGCGGGCCTGCTGGCCAGATCGAGGCCCATCCCCCGGCATATGGCAGGCGGCGCCCAGCGTCCGCCCGCTAGAACCAGGGGCACTGCATCTGGTGCCTCCCTTGGAGCAGGGCGGGGAGCTGGCCAAGGCCTCGCTCTGCGCGGCGCCCCTGCCTCTCTGCCTTTGGGCTGTCGGGCTTGGGAAGGTGGGGGTAATGAGCAAGGGACAGCAGCCACCACGGTCCATCCCCAGGCGGAGAGCCGCGGGGCTGTGTGAGCTGCTGGGCGCAGGGGAGGGGCTCCTGGTCCCCCACCACCACCACCCTGGCCAGGGAGGAGCGGTTCAAGGGGGCAGGGCTGGGGGCGACACCCACTCTGCCCACCAGCAGCTGACAAAAGGCAGGTGAGGCGACCTGCCCAGAGGAAGTGTGTTTACAGGGCCGCTCAGACCTCCTCAGGCCAGAGTCCCACTGGGCCAGGGTAGGCGCCCGCGGGTTTCAGAAATCAGGATATCATAGGGAGGGTGGCGGAGGCACTCCTCATGAAGCCGCCTCCCGCCTCCCCGTCCAAGGCTGCGGGAGATTTAAAGACCCGCAGGTCCTCCCTGGGTAGGACCACCTTCCTAGTGTCTCTCCCCACAAGCTCTCTACCCAGGTAGAGACACCTCTCTGGGACGGCCGGGGTCACAGGCTGGACATCTGTCTAAGCCCATGCTGGCCTGCCCCCATCTACTCTATCACCTCTAAGCCCTACCTGCCTCTAAAACATAATGCCCTTCTGACTTTGGGCTCAGGGCGGGGGAGCAGAAACGCCAAGGACCCCCCCCCCAAAATAAGGCAGCCCCCAGCAACGGCCCAGCAGAGGAGCTAGGCGCAAGGTGCCTGTGACCTTTGAAGCCAATGACTAGAAAAAAGCCAAAAGTGTTTGCAACATACAGAGCAAAGGATGGGTGTCCTTGATATGCAAAGAACTCTCGGGAATCAATAAGACAAGCAAGCTAAAATTCAAAAGAGAGAAACAGGCAATTCACAAGAGAGGGGGATAAAAGAGACAAAAAGAGGTAAAAATGGGCATCTCAAGTGATCAAAGAAATGCAGCTTGAATCCATGGGAACACAGGACTTCTGGCTCACGAACCCGCATGCTGACCCACACACAATGTGGCAGGGGTGCGAGTTAATACTCCCTGAACGCAGCTGGCTTCGAAGCCCTGGAGAAATGCACACCCTTCCGTGCAGAATCCTCACTTCTATGGATTTATCTTCCACCCACTCACTTAAGAAGCTGGCTAAGCAATCTCCACGTGGCCAGCTCCGGGAGGCGCCGGGTGTCCGGGGAGGCTGGGGAACAGCCAGGAAGGCTCTACAGCGAGAGGGGACAGGTCAACGTGGTGTAATCACACCTATCAGGAGTGGCGCTCCTCAAGGGGAGACGTGGGCAGCGCGTGTCGGCCGAGGACGGAGGTGGGGGTGGAGGCCTCCTTAGATGTGACGGCCACTCCGAGGGCCTTCCAGACACCATCCTGCCTAACCATTTAGGAGGACAAGGACTCGGCTCTGTGAGGCACACAGGGCAGCAAAGGGCCAGCCGGGAGAGAGGCCAAAAGGAGGGGAGCCTGGAGCTGGTGAAGGGGGTGGGGACTGTGTGGTTTGCAGGGGGTCCCCGAGGCTTGTCAACCTTGGCAAGGATCTGAGTTCTATTCTAGAAGAGTATCTTATGCAGCGATACTCTGGTCCCTAGTGGGGCCAGGGCTGGTTTTTATGCTCTTGCTTTGGCTTATCTGTATCTTTAATTTTATGACGGTAAGTACACAACTCTTGTATTGGGAAGAAAGAAACACTGAAAATTTCTGAAGCAAGTCTCTTCTTCAGAGAGAATGGGGAACACTTATTTATGGGGTAACACAACCCGGAGGCCTAAACAGTGCAATGGAGGAGGGGCATGAAGATCTTCGGGAAGAGGATTCCACGTCAGAAAAAAAGCCTGTGCAAAGGCCCTGAGGCAGGATCAAGTCCCGGGCACAGTCGAGGGACTGAATGAAGGCCGGGTGCCTTGCACAGAACGAATGAAGAGAGAGGCCGAGATGCGACTCACACAGTCTGACCGGCCGTGTGCGGCCAGACATGGTTTGAATTCTATGTTAAGTGTAATGCAAAGCCAGCAGGGGTTTCTGGCCCAGCCTTGAGGCTGGGTCTCAAGTTGCAGGGTAGAGGAGGCTCTTGCCTCTCACTAGTAGGGAGGGGCTTCCAAATCAGTCCCCTCGCTGCACCGGCACGGGTGGTGACCTGTGCACTGCGCGAAGCCCACCCAGGCCCCAGTTCCCCATACGTCCCCTACAGAAGCTCCACCATCAGACCTGGGTCAGACGGATCTGCCACGGCCTCCCCAGTGCCCACCCCCCTTTCTTCCCAGAGAGCAAACCCGATGTTTGCAACTTCAAATGCTCTCCTTCCGAGACCCCCCCTGCAGCCCACAAGGGGCCTGGACCCACTTCTGGCCCCAGAGAGGGGCTCCAGGGGAAGCAGCTGTTTCTTATAAAAAGGGATCACAGCACTAGCCCAGTGATCTGGGGCCCTTAACTGCTCCGGGCCTCAGTTTCCCCATCAGTAAAATGGGGTCATGGTGACAACAATAACCGTCCTGCCTATGCACAGGATTTAGGAGGAAGTCACAGTGGTGCAGCGGCAGAGATGGCTTCTCCAGGACATGACCTCACTGCTGGGGCCTCGGGGAGGAGGGGGCGTGGCCATCAGGGCACCCCTCAGCAGGTCCCCAGCTGAACAACAGCGAATGATGAGCAGGGAGAAAGGTGGGGCCGGCCCAGTAGGGTGACTGGCCCTGGGCCTCAGCAGAGACTATAAAACTGGCCCCAACCAGGCAGCGGGGGGCACGGTGGGGTCTGGGCACCCGAGTGCGTCCGTCCCCATGATCCTCTCTCGGCCCAGAGCCGGGCAGCCGTCCTGAGCGCCCGTCTCACGGTTCAGAGCAGTCAGTCCACCACAACTCCTGGCGGCGCAGCTGGCCTCGGTTCTAGCCCCTGATGACGCGGCGTGCGGTCACCACTGGCTGAACCCACTGGCCGTGGAGCCACAAAATAAGGGGAATGCAGTTACCCCTGCACAGTGCTGCGTGGCTCACAAACCTGCAGATACAGGGTCCCCACGCAAGAGACAGTCAGCACCCCCTTTGCAATGACCCAGGTGTCACAATGAGAAAGGCTGGAGCATCCATCACACCGGCTGAGCGATGCGAACTGGGCTGGAGAGGGCTTGAGGGGCCCCCGAAATCTGGGGGCCCTGCTGCCTGCATCAAGATGCACCACAGAGATCTGAACAGCAGCCCCCTTGACCTCCGGACCCGGGGGCTCTTCCTCGGGTCCTGGCCTGTCCCCTTGGGAGTGTCTGTCTCGACCCAAACCTGGCGTTCAGTCCGGGGGAAGGGTCTATCCCAGAATGCTGACGGAGTTCCGGGGCTGGAGGAATAGCAGGTGGCTGGCGGGGCACCCAGACGGCCAGCTCCATCACCTTCAAGCCGTGTGTCTTTGGGCACATCACTGCACGTGTCTGAGCCTCAGGTCCTCGTGTATGAAACTCCTTTGAAGGTCTAGTGACCTGCTAAGCTCCAAAACATGTTAGCTGCCATTATTTTTCACCACAGATCAGGGACCAGGACAAAAAAACGCATCTCACTGTACTGCTGACACAACCAATTAAAGGAGTTTTTTTTTTTTTTTCTTTTTAATGGCTCACTCAAAGTACGTACTGACTCACCTCTGGCTGCTCCGAAAAGCAAACCCGGCGCTGGGAGAGCTGGTTCCTTCCCAGTACCTGTCACAGTGCTAGCTACACGCCATTCACTTCGGCGTGTTGATTTTCTGTCGTGCCTCCCAGAGGACAAGGGGCCACTGCCTCGTTCGCGGCTCTCTCCCCGGGGCCCAGGACACACGTAAGCCCTCGACAAATATTTGTTGAGCGAGTTGAATAAAAGGGGGCCATGGCTGCCACCAGGGCTCAGTGCAATTTTGGCAGTCCCCTGTCCAAGGGCAGGAGACCCCAGGCCCTACAAGGGACCCACCCCCCCCAAAATGGGAGTCTGTGTAAAGAGACAGGCCTGAAGCAGGCTGCTGGAGGGACGGCTGGAGAAAGACAATTTGGGGAAAACGCGATGCGGCACAAAAGCTGAACCTCGGGGAGCAGAGGCGCCTAGCCTGGGGCGTAGCGGGGAGCTGATAGACCTTCCCCCTCCGGGGAAGGTGGAAAGACTCTGCTGGTTTGTTTGGACTTCAAGAACACAGACCCTGGGGTGCCTGGGAGGCTCAGCCGGTTAAGCCTCCTCCGACTTAGCTCATGTCATGATCTCTTTCACAGTTTGTGAGTTCGAGCCTCGCGCGGGCTCTGTGCTGACAGCTCAGGACCTGGAGCCTGCTTCGAATTCCGTGTCCCCTGCTCTCTCTCCCGCTCCCCTGCTCAAGCTCTGAACAGATCCGAAAGCTGCTGAATCACTATGAAAACGTAGTTGCAAATTTGAAACCCTGGGCCTGGGGAGCCGAGGGCAGCCGCCCCAGGAGGAGCTGGGACGGCTCTGGGCCGGGCAGACCCCACCGAACGAGCCTGCCCCAGAAGCCTGTCCGGCTGCGGTCCGCCTGGAGCACGGAGCCAAGCGCTGAGCTCCTGGAACAGGGGACCCGCAGGCAGGCCTTTCCTCCATCGGCTGACGAAGGCGGTGGCCAGCCCCCAGCCCCTCCCTGCAGGGCAGCCCGGTTTGGGGGTGGGGTGGCCCGGCTGAGAGAGGGTCAGGGGCTGTGCTGGCCCACGTGAGGCAAGAGAGCAGCCCCTCTTCTCCACTCGGAACAAGAGGGTGCCGTGAGTCCCCAGCACGCTCTTTCTTCTTGCTGAACAAGATGGATTGGAAAACAAATTGGCTCAAATAAAGCATGTAATTAGATTAAAGCCTCTTGCCCAGAGCCTTCGGGGCTGCAAAAAAGCCCTCCTGACTGGAGGCAGGAGAATTCGGCCTGCTGAACCAGCTCCTGGACGTCCAGAATTTTCTCTTGATCCCTGGCCACCCACCCCCTGCCCTTCCCCCACCCCCGTAGCTGGCGTGAACCACATTGAGGGGATTAATTCTACGGCAAAGATGGCCCCAGACCCTGCTCTGCCACCAGCCCCACGGACCTTGGGGTTACCCGGTTCCCCTGCCCGGGGACTCAGACTGGGCCGCTGTGTGCGGTCCACGTGACCAGCTGGGGCCCCGCCCACCTCTAGCCAGAACACCTGTGGTGGTGAGACGTCTCCACTTGGGCAGCGCTCACTCAGCGCCGTCCACCCGCAACCCCTTCTGAGCTGTGAAACAGCCTACAAGGGCATTTCACCTCTGCCAACACCAGCTGCCTCTCACCCTGTGTCACAGGGGCCTCTGTCCCCAAAGCCATGGACAACCCGATGACCGATGAGCTGCGACCCTTCCCCATCCCCCACCCCGAGACGGGAGCTGCTCCTTCTCCAGGGACCATCCTCTCGGCTTCCGGTTCACAGGCAGAACCACACCCCTTCCCAGGGCATCACCTTCCGCCAGCGTGCCCTGCCCCTCATCCCACCAGCCAAGGCCTTCCGGAGGCGTGGCTGTGACCACAGGCTGCCAGGGAGGGGAAGCAGCAAGCAGGCCACGTCCAAGGGCTGCTGCACGGAGAGACGGGGATCCTCTTCCTCCTCCGGCAGCTGTTACGGGAGTAGCTCCCCCAACGAGACAGCAGATCGGCTCCTGGCCTTTGGGGTCGAACGGAAGCCCAGCCAGCGCAAGGAGAAAAAGAGGAAAGGAGGTATGAAACTTGGGGCTCCTAGATGAAAGGCCTGATGATTAGCAACTTGTCTCCAGAAAATAAATAAATAAATGAGGGCTGCCAGAGGAGACACGGCTGAAGAGCAAGCCTGGGTGGGGCTGGAAAGCCAACAGGCAGCGCGGCCAACAGTTTCCTGGCGGAGCTCAAGGCAGACATCACTAATCGACCTCAGAACTCAACCAAGGCATTCTGGTCGCTCCGTGGGAAAGCCAACACATGCTTGCCATCCCTGGTTTGGTCTATCGCTTGCCACCGACTGGCAGACTGGACGTAGGCTGCTGTGGGACACCTTCTAGAAGCTCAGCCCACGCTGGCCCCTCCCTGTCGCCATCCTGGAGCCTGAACCTGCCTCACTGCTGATCCTAGGCCTGCATGGGGCTTCCTGAACTGAGCCTCACCTGTTTCTGTAACTTCCCTGGGTGCTCTTATCCACCTCCGGGACCAGCCCACACGTGCCCACCACCTGTTTAACCACCAGATCAGACCAGATGACCTTTAGAGAAAGCGCCCCTCCCTTCCAAGACTCCCCAGGCCCTTCAGACTCCAAAATCTTGCCTTTAGGTGCCCTGCCATCCTGGGCTCTCTTCTGAAACTGTCTAGTCCTCAGTTCCCCAAAGTGAGAACCAAAGGGGCTCTTCCCGTCCCCTCTTCCTGGGCGTCTGTGTTGGATGTGGAAATGCTTCCCGGCTACAAGATCCTTCTCAAATGGAGGCCACCTGTCTCTTTAGCTCAGTTCTCCGGAATATGGGGGAGAACCAGGAAGGGATGGGTCTGGACAGCCCAACCGCCATGACAGAGGCAATCCCTCCAGGTCTTTGCTCACACTCTAGAGTTTATTTATTTATTTTGAGAGAGAGCATGCATGCACGTGTGCAAGTGGAGGGGGGCAGAGAAAGGAAGAAGAGAGGATCCCAAGCAGGTATGAGCATGGAGCCCAACGGGAGGCTCAAACTCATGAACCCCGAGATCATGACCTGCGCCAAAGTCAGATGCTAACCAACTGAGCCCCCCAGGCTCCCCCACTCACAGTTTAATTATCCTTCCCTTATGGACTCAGATAATAAATGTTGGAACCACTCCTTAAACGTAATACGGAAGGATATATGTATTTGACCCACTGGCGAGAAGAAGGAACAGGCAACCAAGAGGAGGAGAAGAAGAGGCACAAACCCAGGAGACCAAGGAGATGTGGGACATCTAAGGGCCGTTTTGAACAGAGGCAAACGGTCCCCACCACAGCCGAAGAGCTTTGAGATTACGGCCACATCACAGCACGAGCCCTTCTTGCGACCCCTCGTCATCCTGAAACGTGAAATCGTTTTCAACGGGTAGCGCTCACTGAGCAGGAAAGTCGGTGACGCGTCTGGGGAAGGTTTGCATCCAAGACGATTAAACAGGAAAAAGCTGCACGGCATTGTATGTCCGCAAACCGTATTTATGGGGACCGCTCGTTCCTCAGCAGGGCACAGCCCGTGGCAAACACCGAAACCCACCCTGTCGAGACCCACGTGGAGAACGAAGGTTCTGTGTCTGCTCTGGGGAAGAAAATTCTTGAAAGACTCCAGGTAACCACAGACAAAGATGCCCTCCCGCAGACACTTCTGGGAATCATGTTCCAGGGGGAGGCACGGCTGCTCTCCCGAGCCACGGCAGGGCCCAGGGTTTGGACGTCACCAAGAGGCCAGCAGACACGCTGGACTTCATCCCCACCCTGCCCTCACCGCCTGGACACGTCTAGGCTTCCCTGAGACAGGTCCCGTTCTTTGATATCAGTCTTTCATGTCGTCACCACCTCTTCGGGCTCCAGGAACTCCCGATGTCCAAGTGGGGCTCCCCATCTGCCTCCCACTCACCACCCACAGACCTAAGGGAACCAGAGGCCTGGCCGTGCCCCCATGGAGAGGTGCAGAAAGACCAGCCAGCCTTCAGCCCGGGGAATGGGGGGCATACGTGTGGCAGACGCCATTCAGCTCTGTTCCAGGCAGCCACAAGCATCAGCTCCCGTTAGAAACCGGGCAGAAGCTACCTGTGCCCCCACCAAGGAGAATGGCTCAGAGCCCACTGATCTCACGTGCCTCTGCCCGGGGGAGAGCCTGAGGTCCAAGCCACCCCCTTCATCCCCCACCCCCCATGATAACATGCTCCTCTAAACCCAGAGCCACTGAACGAGTTCCAGTGTCTGGTCAGGATCAAAGATCAACACTCTTGCACCAGATGTGAGCTCTGGAAGCCCGCCGGAGACTAGAGACAGAGCGGTCTGCTCGCTGCAGAAAGGCGAGCTGCCTCGCTGAATGAGGGGGCTGCCTGGCTGGGGCAGATGGCTGGGGTCCCGTCTCTATATGAGGGGTAGGCACGGAGATTGAGTCTGCGTCGGAGCCAGAGGCATACAGCGGCCCCCCCCCAGTGTTTTGCAAGATGTAAAGGCCGCCACGTTAGATGAACTTTCTAGAGGTATTGCTGGAGGACCCCAAATTTCTAGCTATGCCCCTGGTTCTCTTTATCTGCCATTAGGAAACAGAAGCCTGACGGGAGGGGGGACCACCTTGGACTTGAGGCTTTGGATGAGGGTGAAACAGACCCAGCAGGCTCTTGGCGAAGCCTGACTGCAGGAGGCCCGTGGAAGGCCACTGGGTATGCCTGCCTGTGGGGTCACAGGCAACGGCCTGAACCAGACTCATCTATCGACACCTCTTTCTCGCGAAGTAAACCACCGTCCCCTGAACCCCAGACCCCGCGGTCCATCCTCCCTGTAACCCCAGCGCAGGCCGTAATACAGGCCCTCAGTAAATGCGCCACGGGTGGATGAGTGAAGATAGGACGAGCACACAGATAAGTGCGCCAGTCCCTGGACTGGAATTCCCAAGGCAGGCTGGGGACGGAGGGCGGGGGCGGGGGGCGGTACTCCGCACGGCTACCGAGCCTGGCTCAACCAGAAATCCCCATTTTCAGCCTGTAGCCCAGAGGAGGCCAAGGGAAGGATTTATAGAGCACGGGATCCGTATTTCAGAAACCCTTCCAAATTGCAGAAAAGGCTGCACCTGCCTCCGTCAGTCTGCGGCCGCTAATCCGCTGTAACAGCTCCGTGCCCCCCATTCTGGCTCCCGCCTGGAGGGCAGAGTTATCCTGTGTATCCGCCTTTAATAAGCGGCCGCCTTTCGGGCACAGTATTCACCGGAATCTGCTCCCACAGGGCTAGCCCCACGGGGTCTCCTTGTCGGCTCTCTGAGTGAACAGGGGATTTTGTGTTCGGCAGGGAAAACAAAGCTGTCTCAATGGGGATCCAGTTGGCTGTCGATACACTCGTCCAGCCTGAGCCAGTGGTGGACACAGCCTGGAGCGGCCATCAACACTAAAGGGTGGTTGGGGGCAGGGGGAGCAGGGGCGGGGGAGGCTAAGCTGGGGCTCCCCGGGAAGGTCGTGAATGAGGGATGCTTGTAGCCCCGGAGCGTCGCCGGCTGCCTGGCTGGCCGTTTGGCCCAGCTGGTGAAGCCACTGCCAGTGAGGCATGCCTTGGAGCCCAGTGTTGCCTCTGTGTACTTTCCGGGGTGGCCGCACCCCAGACTGAGGCGGCTGTCGGAAGGAATGCAGGTCCCTCGTCCTTCCTACTACAGCAAACAAAGGTCCATGGCAAAGAAGGAGCACCATTTCTGCCCCTCCTGGGCTTACGGACTACATTACCCAGCATCCCTTGCAGCATGCGTGGTCAGGTGACTCAGTTCTGGCCAATGGGATACGGGTTGAAGTGATGCCTGGATAAGCCTCCTTCTTGCTGCCCTAAGCTCTCTCTTGCCAAACCAGTGATGACCCCAGGCCCCCAGGGAATGACAGAGCCTCCTGACCGAAGGAGCCTGGACCCCTGACTCACTACCTGGAACAGAGCCACCCCGCCAAAAGCACCTGCGTTGGGGTACCTGGGGCTTCTTGCTGCGGTACACAGCCTGCCCCCATCCAACACCGTCATTACTGAGTGACTGGCTGGATGTCAGAGCGGGGACATGGGGCCCCAGAGGATAACCACCAGGTCTTTTTTACAGTGTAGGGTGGTTGGAGTAGACAAGACAGAAATCCACAGAGGATCCCCAAATCCCAATAAAACGTGTTTCCCCCTCCAGTAACTTACCAACAGAGCATATGTGGTTGGTACCCTGCCCAGAGCCCCCTTACAGGGCCGGTGCACCGCCCCCTCCCCCCCAGCTGCTGCAGGTGCTGGCGGCTAACAGCTCCCACTTGTACTTCTCTGATGGCTTGCCTTTGGCTGACAGAAACTATTGGAAATATCTGGAAAACTGCACACCCCTTCCGGGGGGGGGGGAGCAGTCCCCAGCCTATGGCCAGCTACGCGGGCAGGTATAACCATCCATCCCTTTAACCTTTCTTTAAGAAGGATGGCTGTGGCGTGATTCACAATCCAGTGCTCTCCCTAGGAGCAGGTGGAAGGAACCCAGCTTGGCTGGAAGATCAAAGGCGTTCTCACCAAACCTGCTGCCCCAGAGCTCATGAATGCCTAACCCGTTTCCAGCAGAAGGAGTCTTTCCCAAGCCCCCATGTCAAATGTGGACACCAGACCACATATCGAGATCCGAAATCCCATGCCCAGGATGCCTTTCGGAAAAAATGCAGAGAAAAATTTAACCACCAGCTCTCTGGAGAGAAAAAGCCTTGATCTGTTGCATGCACCAATTTCTAGGGTGTAAATATTCCACCAGGGCCAATTCCCAGCATGGCGCCCTGAAGGAGGCAGGAAGAGGGGGCCCCACAATCAGCTGGCAGCCGGGGATTCTGGGCTGGGAGGGGTCAGATAGACCACATAGCTCATTTGGCTTCATTTCACTGAGAAGACTGAGGCCCAAACCATCAAGTGGCCCGGAAGACAACTGAGGGGGGGGGGGAGGTGTCACAAAATCCATGCTCTCAAGTAAATAACTGTGTGGTTTAAGGTTGTTGCTTGGGGTGCCTGGGTGGCTCAGTTTGTTAAGCGTCCAGCTTCCGGCTTCGGCTCAGGTCATGAACTCACGGTTCATGGGTTCGGGCCCCACGCTGGGCTCTGTGCTGACACCTAGCTCAGAGCCTGGAGCCTGCTTTGGATTCTGTATCTCTCTCTCTCTCTCTCTCTCTCTGACCCTCCCCGGATTGCGCTGTCTCTGTCTTTCAAAAATAAATAAAAACATAAAAAAATTTTAAAGTTGTTGCTATCATTACTTGCTGCAGAGTCACGGTATCCCGTGAAAATCCCCACGATGGGATCCGGACCCTTAGGGGAAGAGACACCGGGCAGCTCTCTCCTTGGCGGGTGCACCAGGGAAGGACACAGCGGGTGAGCAGGCTGCAAGCCAGGAGGAGGGTCTGCACCAGAACCCGACCGCCCTGGCAGCCTGATCTTGGACCTCAGATTCCGGAAGCCACAAGAAGGTAAACTGTCGTTTAAGCCGTACGGTCTCTGGCGTTTTCCTGTGGTGGCCCTGGCGGACTAATCCATTTCTATGATTATGATTACTTTTGGTCTGGAGTGGATGGCTGTGGTGCTGCCCTACTCCCGCCTCTGGGTCGGGAGCCTCACTTTGCTCCAGGTCAGGGTTTATGGAGGTTGTGAGGGGCCGAGCCTGAACACGATCCTGACCGGAGAGGACGGACCATGAGCTCAGGGGCTTGGCCAGGGAGCCTGGCACAGCCCAGTTACGGTGCGCCCCCGACCAGTGCCCAGCCCCAGGGCCTCGACAGGAACCCCCAGGGAGGCTCAGGCCTCTGCCTCCACCCTGCCTTTGCCAACAAGGACCCTGTGATATCTGTGACACGAGGGCGGGCCCCGGGATCCCAATCTCCTCTCTCCCTGACACCTGTCATTCGTCCCATTTCCCATCAGCCGTCCCCTTGCGTCCCTGGTGGGAAGAGCTCCCAGGAAGGGCTAAATATTCCGCCCCCACGTGCTCCCCTGGCCTCCCAGGCTCATCCCTTTATCCTCCTCCAGGCTGGACCTGCAGGCCAGCCCCGGGGAGACAATGGGGTCCTGGGACCCGCTATACAAAGGGCTTCCTTTGTGCTCCCCGGGGGGCGACCGGGGCCCCAAGCAGGGGGTGGGGGACGGCGGTGCTCTCTGGGCCCTGCTCACCCCCAGCCTGACCTCTGCCCCAGCCCTTTGTGCAGACCCCAATGGGGGAGAGCAAAGGGGGCGGGGGAAGAGACCGGAGACCAGGGGACAGACAAGGAATAGAAAGGTGGTGGAGAGAGACAGAAGGAAAGGCAGAGAGATGCGGAGACAGAGAGGGAAGGAAGAAGGACAGCTTTGCAAAGGCTGCCCAGAGCAGGGCCTCCCGGCCAGAAGGAGCCAAACAGTAGGCTGGACCCTCTGATGTGGCCATTCTGGGGGTCACCAGTGGTCAAAGAAAATGGCAATTTCATTCATTCCGACAGAATCTATGCGGGACGAGCCTGATCCGCGGCCAGGGCGCAGAGAGCAGGTCCTGTACTTGGGCCCCGCGTCCCCGGAGCTCAGCCTCTGACCTCTTGTCCTGGACTTTCTGGGGGATGTGGGGATGTCAGGAAATCGGAGTCTAGCCCAGGGGTTCTCAATGGGGGAGCTGTTTTGTCGTCCCCCCCCCAGGGACATCTGATGATCACAACTATCTGAATGCACAGGGCAACCCCCCATCCACCCCAACTAAGAATTTTCCAGGCCCTCTGTCAGCCATGCTGGGACTGAGAGCCCCGCTTCACGCCCTCCTCCTTGACTGGCACCTCAGGTCACAGCGCAACGCCTCTGCGCCCACCACGGACACACGTAGAAAGGACTCCTTGGCCCCTCTCTTCAGGGACATTCCCCTGAAGGAAGCTCAGAGCTCTTGCCCCCTCCCGCCTCCCCAAGGTGGGCCCTCATTCAGGCTGGCCATGGCCTCACCCTTTGCCTTGTGCTGGCGGCACAGAGCCTGCCTACGATCCCTTTCTCCCTCTTTCTCTGCCCCCGGCATGCATACTCTCTCTTCCTCTCTCTCAAAACAGATAGATACATACATACATAGATAAAATACTTCAGGAAAAAAATGTTGAAGCAAATGGGACCACATATTAATTGTTAAGTCTAGGTGACAGAAGTGTGGGTGCCCACACCTGTGTTCTCTCTGTGTCTCTGAGGTTTCTCCCAGAAGTTTAGCAACTGGGGACGCCCGGGTGGCTCAGTCGGTTGAGCATCTGACTCTTGATTTCAGCTCAGGTCATGATCGCAGGGTGGTGGGATCGAGCCCCGTTTCGGGCTCTGCAGAGTGTGGAGCCTGCTTGAGATTCTCTCTCACTCTCTGCCCCTTCCTGGTGCACGCACGCTCTCTCTCTCTCTCATAAATAAGATGAAAAACAATACCAAAAAAAGTGTAACAACTGGTTAGGTCACATTAATTCCACAATATAGTAACTTATAGTAAAACTGAGATTTCGGGATAAATTTTATTCTAGATGGGGCTAAATTTTCCCCGGGAAATGGACTAGCAGACATTTCCTAGGTGAACACAGGTGAAACCCCGCGTTCTAAGGCTCCACCGCACCCACTCCCATCCGACGTAACCGGCAAACGAGCTGGTCTGCCCCGGTGCAGCAGCGCCCTTCCTAACACGGCCGGAGAGAATGCGTGGGTGTTATCCACTGTCCGTGTTCCAGGGTCTCCACGCGCCATCAGCATTTGGGGTGGATGATTTCTTTGTTGTGGGGGCCCCCGTGTGCCACAGGGTGTTCAACAGCCTACCCAGCCCCTCCCCACTGGGCCCCCCCCCCCGACTATGACAATCAAAAATGTCTCCGGAAATGGCCTCATATGTCCCCTGGGGGCAAAATTAACCCTATCGCCCAGAACCACAGTGATATGTGAGCACAATGAAATAATTAACTTAAAATGTTCTACAAGCCAGTCTTTTCACCAGAGCTGACCCTCCAGAATCTATTCATCTTTTTGTTTAAACTTTTTAAAATTTATTTTTTAAAGTTTATTTATTTCAAGGTGGGGAGGGGCAGAGAGAGAGGGACAGAGAGCATTCCAAACAGGCTGTATGCTGTCAGCACGGAGCCCGGTGTGGGGCTCGAACTCACAAACCGTGAGATCATGACCTGAGCCAAAATCTAGGGTCAGACGCTTAACTGCCTGAGCCCCCAGGCGCCCCCATAATCATTTTATCTTCTTTATAGAATTTTTTAATGTTTATTTTATTTTTGAGAGAGAAAGAGAGAGAGAGCACAAGCAGGGGGGATGCCAAGAGAGAGGGAGACCCAGAGTCCGAAGACAGGCTCCAGGCTCTGAGCTGTCGGCACCGAGCCCGACGCGGGGCTTAAAACCCACGGACCGTGAGATCATGACCTGAGCTGAAGTCAGACATTCAACTGACTGAGCCTCCAGGCGCCCCCAGAATCTAATTATCTTTAATCAGGCGTCCAGTCTAACTCTTAACCGAAGCTGACCCTCTGTGTGTAATCTGCTTTGGCATACGATATTTTTCCATTTCATATTTGAATATACTCCTACAACATAATTATGTGGATATCCCATAATTGAGTAACTAAAAGACAGCTGGTTGTTTCCCTATTTTATTATAAACAATGCCATAATGACAGCCTGGCAGCTAAATCTTGGCACACATCACTACTTCCTTAGGCTAAATTCCTAGAAATGAAGGGATGGGGTCAACGATAAGTTTTGATACACGACACCAATGGTCCTTCATCTCCAGAGTGGGTGAATCCATTTCTCCAACCTGCTCGACACTGGGAGTTACTTTTTGTTTTGTAAATAGTTGTCAATTTAAATAAGTTTTGAAAGACTATTCTTGTTCATGTTATTGCTTTATTACTAAGTATAATACTCCAGAGGCTTATTGCCGCGTGTTCAAATGCTCTCGATCTCTAGTTCATTTTGCCAGCCCAACTTTGTATTAGACTCTCTCTCCCCACCCGTTCTTATTGATTTGTAAGAACTCTTTGTTTATTGAGGATATTAATCTTTGTTCCTCCATGTCACAAATACTTTTCTCGTCTTTTAGTTTGTCTTTCTGTTGCTTCCAGAGAGTTCTGACATACAGAAGTTTTCATTTTTATCTGCTTAAAATCTTTCCTCTTATGATTTCTGACTTTTGTACCATACTTAGAAAATTTTCCTCACCCGAAGATTACACTGACATGAACATGTTTTATTCTAGAACTTTTAAGGATTCATTAAAAATATAGACTTTGTTAATCCACCGGGATTCATGTCGGTTTACAGCATGAAGTAGAAACCTCATTTATTGTTATTTTAAAAGAAATAGGCAGTTTTCCCAGCATTGATTCATCCTTTCCTCACTGTAAATAATCACAGCCTTACCACCTACTAAGTTCTTATGTTTACATTTCTGGACCTTCTACTCAGCCCTCGTGATTCGTCTGTCACACGGATTTAAATATCCTGGTCACAATACTGTAAAAATCTGGGAGAGCGAGTCACCCTTCATCACACTTCTTTTCAAAGCCTCCTTGACTATTAGTACTCAGCTACTCCCCTCGCTGAGCTGAAGAACCATGTCTTATCCCATTAGGATGCTGGCTAGAATCACGTTAAACTTATTTAGGGGACAATTGACATTTTACAGTGTTCAGTCTCCCCCATCCAGTAAGACCTTCCTTTTTTTTTTTTCTGGGTCTTCCACAGTGTCCCTTGGAAAAATTTTACCCTCTTTAAAAATATACATTCTGAGGACGCCTGGGTGGATCAGTCGGTTAAGTGTCCAACTTCGGCTCAGGTCATGATCTCATGGTTTGTGAGTTTGAGCCTCGCGTCGGGCTCTGTGCTGACAGCTCGGAGCCTGGAAGCTGCTTTGGATTCTGGGTCTCCCTCACTCTGTGCCCCTCCCCCGCTTATGCTCAGTCTCGGTCTCTCTCTCTCAAAAATAAACAGTAAAAAAAATTTTTTTACTTTTAAAATGCATTCTGTACTTTTAATGCTACATTTATTTCTGTGTAGTTGATATTTTGGTTACCATTCTAATTGGGATTCTGTCTGCATTACACAAATGCTGTGTACCCCCACATAACACTACCGACCAGACATTCCCTGGATCTGTTCACTCACTGGGTGGTTTGTACACAGTTCTTGCTGATACTTCAGAAAAGTTACTGCCCTTTGAATGTGAATTTTATAACGACCTCCCTCCCTCCTCCAACCAGTTGTAACAATTTTCCGCCGGTTCACTGCATGCATGTTTTTATAACGCAAATGCCGTCCTGTGTGTCTGTGAGAGAGAGAGAGAGAGACAGACAGACAGACAGACACACCTGCTCCGCCATCTAAGCCGCCTTCTCCTCTAAGCTGACCCATCTAGCCTGGCTCACTCAGGGCCGCCTTAGGACCAAACGGACCGAGTTCTGCATGGTCCTGCCCACCCGAACCTGTGGCCTCGGCCACGCCAGCCCCACATGCGGACTGTCCACACCCCGCCTCCCCCAGGGGCCCCTGTAACCGGCACCTGCAAACGACAGAAGCTTTTCACTGGCCGCCCCTCCGCCTCCACCTCGGTTTTCCGTCCTGGCGGCTGCACCGGCTTGTCCCCTCCCCTGGCGGAATGCTACCACGCTGTCAGGAATACACACTTGAAAATCACCCCAAGCTGACCAGCCAGCATAACCACCGGACACAGAATGACACAGAGGTCAAGGCCACTGGCAGACTCGGAGGCCGGGAGACCTCAGCCGGAACGCAGCTGCAGCCGCCCGTACCGCTGACCCTCTCTGTGACTCAGTCTCTCCTGGTTACTGTGGGGGCTAATCACAGTACCTGCAGCTCATCTGGGTGGAAGGGATGATTAACGGTCAATAACGGAGCAGAGTGCCCGGCCCTGAGGATGCATTACATAAAGGCCATCTCCTTCCCCTGACACTGGAGCCAAGACTGACTCCTCCTTCCTCCTGCGTCTGGTCCAGCCTCCTCTGGGGACAATACTGATCTGACAGCAAATTCACCTGCCCAGCTGATTTAGGACTAATATGCTGTTTCACGCCAGCTTTGAAAACCAAGCCCTCAGCCAATCAGCAGAGCCTCTTCTTGCAGGTGAGGCGGGCTGCCCACAGGCTCCATGGTCCCAGCTCCTTCCAGGAGCAGCCCCTCCACCCCCAGTGGACCCGAGGGTCCCTTTCTTCTACTCCGGAAATACTGAGGGTCCAGGGAATGCGTCCTTCCCTGGTGGCTCCAAAGGGAGAAAGGTGATGCACACGGTGTGGCCGGACCTTTTCTATGTAACACGGAGGAGGCACTGTGGTCACCGCCGCACATCTGGAAAGTGACACGTGGACATCTGCCATCAACCCCGTGTTGGCTGAGCTATGCCAGCTTGGAAGTGCTGGAAGACACCCCCTGGCCTCCGAATTCGCCCAGTGAGCAAGGGGACCGGCAGGCAAGCACGCCCCCCCTGCCCCTCGGGCCCCAGAGCCCTGTTCCCATGGTCCCACTCTCTGCTCGGCTCACCCCAAACCAACCAGCTTCACTTCACTCTTGACTCTGATCTTTAAACATCTCTTTTTTAATTGTGGTAAAATACACATAACATGAAATTTTACCGCGTCACCCATTTTTAAATGGGGGCGATTCAGTGGCATTGAGCACATCTGCGGTGTCACCGTCACGTCTGTCTAGTCCCAGAACCTTCCCGTCACCCCAAAGGGAAAGCCGCTGTCCATCAGACATCACTTCCTGCTCCTCCCCGCTCTCAGTCCCTGGGAGCCACTAATCTGCTGTCCGTGTCTGGCTCTGCTCATGCTGGGCATTTCGCGTACACGGAATCGCCCACTGCGTGGCCGCGTGTCTCCTGCACCTTCCAGTCTGCACCCTGTCTTCACGGTTCGCCCAAGTGGCGGCGTATGGGTACTTTGGCCCCTTTTCTGACGGAACGCTGGCCCGTGCAGGGATAAGCCGCCCTGGGCTGAGCCATCTCTGCAGCGACGGACATCTGGGCTGTCTCCACCTCTCGGCCACCACGAAGCCAAGTACTTGGCCTTTAACTGACTTCCAGTTTTCAACTCCCTGCTAAGGTTCAGGCTCCAACAGCAGCTGCGGGGAAGGCTGTGTGGAGAGCGCATCCCCTGCCTGTCTCGGGCCATGCCGCCCATTCCCTCCCGAGGTCTTCCAAGAGTCCCTCCCCTGCACCCCAACAAGGACACCCTGCACCCCGTCCTCAGGCTGACAGCCCACACCGCTGAGCCATCGAGTGACCCTAGCATGGCTCGACCCCCCGCTACACTGTGGTGTGGGCCTTCTCCATGCCGTCATAGAGGGTTTTTCCTGAGCGTATGACAGCTCGCCACTGCATCAGAGCCCTATCGGCGAGTGCCCCTCATTCAGCCCTCACAGGTATTATTACAGCAAGGCCCCTAAGCCGCGGTTTCGGTCGCCCACGGTCACCCAGGGCAATGCCCCCTCTGATGTCCTCAGGTCAGGAGTGGCCTCACGCTGTGTCCTATCGCCCGCATGTACACCCCCTTCGTCCCATCCAGGGGCATTTTACCAATCCCCATCCTCACAAGACGAAGGGTGAGACACTGAGAGACAGAGCCGTTCGCCTACTGTAGGACACGCTCTTCTGTAGCTGCCGCCATTTCCCGGAGTTCCCGTGGCCTTTCTCTTCCTGTGCCCGCCTGGTTACTTAGACTCTAACACGGGTATGCACGTAGGAGGAAAACAGTACCCACAGGGTTCCGGACCGTCCGTGGGGTCAAGCATCCCCGGGGGGTCTGGAAACGTGTCCTGTGTGGATAAGGTCAGGGGCGGGGGACTACTGTCTCAGAAAACCAATCCGGCACAACGGGGGTCTCAGGCTCCTGACTCAGTCAGCGCTCCATCACCCCCGTCCCGCCCCCCAACGCCGGGCCAATCCCGCAATCAAGTGTCACCAGATTGTTTCCACACTCGCCCAACCTGTTCCTTATCTTGGAAAACAAAAGCCCCAAAGGAGAAAAATCCAGGCTCATCCAGATGAGACACGTCCAAGGTCACCCACACCTGGGAGACCCAGGGCCTTTCCTCCAGCCACTGGGATCCACAGATGGGACGTCTCTCCAGGGTCCCCTGGGGGACTGGCTGCCAGGACCTGGCCCTCGGGAAGGGGGAGCAGGAGGCAGGGTGCGGGCCCCTGAAAGGGTGAAACCGGCCACAGAGAAGTGGCAAACGTGACAGCCCAGGCCTGCCCCGGCCACTGTCAGCCCCGTACCCCGGCACCTCTGCCCACACCGAGCTCTGCCAGGGACTGGGGAAGAGGGCTGTCGTCAGAGGCACAAAGACAGCCAGAAGGTCACTGCCCCCGGGAGCAGGGCAGGGAGGGCCACTGGTCCCACCTCCCCATCGTTCTTCAAGGGAGGCAGACGGGAGAAGTCTGAGTGCCCTCCAAGGCCTCACAGTAGAGAATCAACCTCCGATCTCTGGGCTCCAAATCACAGAACCAAACAAGCAGATCAACAAATCACCTTGGAGGTGGAGGTGACGGAGGGGAGGGAAGGCAGGCGGCCCTCCTTTCACCCCGGGATGGAGGTCTCTAGGACGTAGGTGGGTTTGGAGTGGGTAGTCTGTATCCCCTTCCTACCCGGTGCCCCCTGTGGGCCCCGGGTCCCCAGACCCCCCACGGGCAAGGCGTCCCTCACCTCCCGGCCCCGGGAGAGGGTCCCAGCCAGCTCAGTGAGCAGGTGGTCAGCGTTCCCCAAGGGAGCTGGCCCTTCAAGAGGAGATGGGCTCAGGGCGAGGTTATGTCCATCAGCGTTCAGGACAAACTCTCCGTTTATGAATTCTCCCCCATTACGCAGGCAAAAGTAAACAAGCTTCTCCCGGGCAGGCTGGCACGGAGGCCTTCCCTATTCAAACACGGCAAGAATCGACAGGCTTGGAGGTATGAGCTCCCAGGCCCGCTTCCCAGGGGGCCCCTGGCCTCCTGCCCGCAGAGAAGGCTGGCGGGGTTTGTGTGGCCGTCGGCTCTGGGGTCCGGCGCTCAAGGCCTGGGAAGGGCCCCGGCTCTGCAGGAAGCAGCAGAGATCCCGGGGACCGGGGACAGGGTCAGAAAGGGTCTGGTCCAAGCGGCGGGCGTCACACCTGCCCACGTAACCCCGCCGCGAGGAAGACGCTTTGGAAGAGCATTTAATGCCTGCTTCCATTTAAATCATGGTTTTAAAGGTGCAGAGAGAAGAAAGGAAATACCGCGAAAGGCAGATCTATCAAAGGCAGAAGCGACAAGTGTGTCTACGTGGTCGCTCAGGCATCTTTGACCTGCGGAGCAGAGATGGTTGCATGTTTTTTAAAGTTTATTTATTTTTGAGAGAGAGACAGCATGCAAAGCAGGGTGGGGGCAGAGAGAGAATCCAAAACAGGTTCTGCACTGTCAGCGCAGAGCCTGATGCAGGGCTCAAACTCATAAACCACAAGATCATGATCTGGGCTGAAGTCAGACGCTTAACTGAGCCCCCCAGGAACCCCACATTATGTTTTTACAGAAAACACTTTCCCATTACTATTTCTCCTGGAAGTGTCCCCTGTAGCTCAACCAAAGGCACTGAAGACTATCCGGCAGCCCAAGACCGTTTTTCATGGGGTGTGGCCGCAAGCACTTTCTAGAATGTTCTAGAATGTTCTTCTGTCCTTTCCTACTTGACGGCTGTTGACCTCACAGCTGGCCCGGCCTGCTCCCCATCTGACTTCCCTTCCAGCCAGGCTGAGAACCCAGAACTGGAGCTCTGTATTCCCTTTCCGCACAGGGACTGCAGACTCCCGGGGACCCCTCCTCATCGCAAGGTTTCCTTCTTTCTTTTTTAATTTTCAATGTTTATTTACTTTTTAAGAGAGAGACAGAATGCAAGCAAGGGAGCAACAGAGAGAAAGAGAGAGAGAAAGACATAGAATCTGGAGCAGGCTCCAGGCTCTGAGCTGGCAGCACAGAGCCCGACGCAAGGCTCGAACCCACAGACCACGAGATCGTGGCCTGAGCCAAAGTCAGATGTTCAACCGACTGAGCCAACCAAGCGCCCCTCACGGCAGTATTTCTAAATGCAAAAACAAAATACCCAGGACTCCGAAGGAAACTAATCCTACTGAAATAAACTTACCCAAATATTTTTCAAAACCCCAGCTTTACGATATGGTAACACAATGGACGGGCTTCTTTATTAACGATTACAAATCACGGTCTGACCGGTGATGTCGAAGCGACAAAC